>CBVK0101875915.1:0-28691 GCA_900067695.1 Picea abies
CATTCCAGCAAGCTTGTTTCCGCTACATTTTACAGTTTCAGCTTATTTCGTTATTGAATAGAAAAAACAGTTTTACTGTACCTCTGTTATTTTGTGTTAAGCACCTATTAATACTCTGTATTCATTTCGTTTTGTTCATAAAATCCGAATCAAATATTTTTATTGATTATTTAATGATTAAAGTTGTATTGTGAGAATAATCGCTTATGACATTCTACTTCATGCATGTGTGAATGATTTATTACCTTAGAGATATTTCATTAAGGAATGGTAGGAAATTAAGCAAATATCTCAAATAATAGTATAATATAATAATGATATTATGATCAACATTAGGAGGACCTTCTTTTTTGGAAATTGCTAAAAGAATAGTTAGTCTATTTGGGAAGGATCATGTTGAGTGGATTGGGTAGTTTTATGATTATAAAGGTTATAATCGCACATATGTTAGTAGTAGATAAGCGTGGAAATAACAAGTATACCTTCGACAATGGTTGAAGGAGAAAAATTCCATGTTATTGAGATAAATTACTATATTTTAGATAAACGATAAAATTCAATTAATATTATGGGTGTTGAACTATACAATTATGAGGAGTAATAATGATTGTATAAGAAATATTGAAGGCAAATTTTTTTCCTCGCAAGATGGTTAAATGGTTAAATTACATTTGTTGATATGGATATATAGTTATAGTTGAAATATTCATGGGTGCATTTTAGTTATCCTTATGGATAGTTTCATAATGGTATTTATGGGACTTAAGGAAAGGCCCATGTTATGGAATTAGAAGAAAAACAAGGTTTTGTATTTAACTTTGTCTTGTTGAATTGTACATCTAAGATTCGAATGTAGATTTAAGACTATATGTGACGTACACAAAGTATATTAAAAAATAAAACAAAAATGCTTGTGGAATGAAAATATGCAATGGGATTGTGAAAACAAGTAGCACAGGGAATGAAAGAATGGTTTGTCTCTATATGAATGCAGATACTATGATATATCAATTGATTTAGGTAAATTGAAAATGTTATTTATGGCATGTCGTATGTAATTTCCTAAATCGTGATTTAGGAATCAATGCATCTTTAATGTTTTCTATGAAATTAACATAGGAATTATTTCAAATTGGTGATATTAAAATTTCATAAGAATAAGATGGTAATCCATGGAAAGAAGAAGGGAAGTTAATAATTGATATTATAGATAAAGGTAACAATCAACATGCAAAATGAAAACTCAATAGAGATGGAGTTGGGTAAGTGGGTTTTTATATATCAAATAATATCTTGAATATGATGTATTAATTTATGGTATGTTAAGAGTTTATCCAACCTTGTCTAGTATATCATGAAAATATTGGGCATAGGTTTTATGGGTGGTATGCTCTTGTTTTAGTGTAGCTAGTTGTTTTTGGGAAAATATTTAGTTTATGTTTTTATTGACTGTGATGTGGTTATGAATTGGACTTGGAGGGGATCTATGTATGGTTGAATATAATGAGATATTATGTGTTGTGTATGTGTGCATGTAATGTTCCATGTGAACGAGATGAAAATGGAATTGTTGTCATGGGGATGATTAGTTGTTACATGGATAATGACATAACCTTTGTATAAGTAATCACTTATGGTATATCTTACTAGATCTTAGGACTATGTTATTTGATAACACTCAATTCTTCCTTATTGTTTTATGCACGAAAGTCATGATGAATCAATGAATAAGATCGATTGAAAAGGAAAAAAAGAAAGACATATGGATTGAGTTAATTATATGAAATTACAATTGATTTGTTTAGATTATCATTATGATGCACTGTGATGCACATCACGTTGAGACCTTACTTATGATTGATTTGCTTAGAACCAATTTCTTATGACTATGTGCAAACTTTGGGCCAAGTTTTTCTCCAAGGGAAGAGGTATGTAATGCCCTTCCTCGCCTAACTCTTCCTTGAGAAGGATTACAAGGTTAATATGAGGATTAATTGAATATTTTAATGACAATTCTCTATATCTACATGACATGTGGAATGTAATTGATTGACATAATGTATTTGATATGCCTAGTTGTTGAGTTGAATAACATATACATCATGACAAATATATTTTTCAATCATGAAATGAATACTAATGTTGTGAACTAGTAAACCTATGCAAAGGGAGAAGGGTACATATGAAAAATCACTTGTGAAAGGGAATGTATGATTTAATTAATGCATCAATTACTCTATGTGAGTTGTTGTCTATGTGCAAGCTATAGGGTGAGACCTTACCAACTTCCCAACATATGGGTGTGGACTCAAAATCATGTCTCGACTAATATTGATAAAGACATGGAGTATTTAACGATGGAATGTAAAAATTGTACCTGTCATGGAGACAAGGACATAGAGTCAATATCATTTGATTAATATCATGAGTTTGCATAGTGAGGGTGTTAAATCCCTAGTCGCCGACAATTAGTACCTATGATGTAGAGATAAGGACACGTGGTCCATATTTTTTTATTAATATGAACGGTTTGCATCATAAGGGTGTCTAATACTGACTCCCCAAAGTTTATTCTCAATATTCCCAAGTTAGAAAAGGTCGTTATAGTGAATCCTTGGTGGATTAAGAGTTGTTGTTAATTACCCACTTATGAGGAGAATTTTAATATAATTTCATTTAATTACACATATATATTTAAATAAATATAGTTACGAAGGAAATGTGTTAAAGAGATACATATTGAATAAATAAAATAAATAATATTGAACGATTATATTAAAAGTACACCATGTGGCCATGCAAAAATAAGAATTTACGAAATAAAAATAAATGGGGTTTTTTGATGCAGGAGCATCGCTCCAACTCATCTATGGATCAACAAGACAATGCATCAGTGCACTAGGAGGGAACATAACCCAAAGAGAGACGTGTTATTCCTCTCTCTGAGATAAATTTAAAATTTTAAATATAATTCAATGTGAATTAATGCTTGTAGGCTCAAGAAACGACGAGCCATTGTCTTTGTATAGGACAAGTGTAGAGTCGCCTTTAATGGCTGAAAGTTAGGTGGATCTAGATCCGATTCAGACTGAGTGTCAATTGAATGTAATTTAATGTGAGTAGGTGGAGGAAGGCTCGAGGAGCCCCTCTTCTATAAAAAGATCAATGTACTGAGAATTATCATTAGTGCAATGGGATATAGGAGAGAGCAATTAGAGAGTTAGCTGCAAAGGCGAGTAGAAGAGAGGAGAGGAGAAAGAGATGAAGACTATATTGCAGTCCAGCCTTGTACACAATGTAAATAACATTCAATATTAATACAAAGAGAAAATTTCCCCGCCTATGAGTTTTCTGTGTGTATGTTCTATGGGTTTTTTGAATGTGTTTGAATGTTTACTGTGTGTTCATGAATTTTGTGAGTATATAAATGTTTCCTATTGTAGGAGTAGATTAAAATTCTCTATTTGTAGTTTTCTTAGTAGTTTTGGGCTCTCACGAATGTGCAAGGAGTGAAACTTAGAGTTGTTAAATAACTCTAAAAGGATGGCTCAAGGAGTGCACGAGAATGCGTCCAATATTTTTGTGAGAAGAATGCCAGGTCGACACACCAAAACTATTCTCAAGATCAGATCGAATAGTGCAAGGAGTGCACAGAACGAACGCAAGGAGTGCACCTACACTTAGTAAAGTATAAAAGAGGCTATGCAAGGAGTTCATTGAGTGGGCACAAGGAGTGTGCAAGAACTCTGCTTTGAGTTATGTGAGGATATTACCAGGTGGGCATACCATAGTTACTGAACACTCTGAGGATTTAGCGCAAGGAGTGCACGAGAAGTCTGCTTTGAGTTTTGTGAGGAGATTTCCATGTGAGCACATCAAAGTTGATGAACACTCTGATAGTTGGTGCAAGGACAGTAAAAAACCAACACACTGCTAAGGTGTTGGTCAAATCTCAAGAGAACGAGCACAAAGTGCTAGGAGAGCACAAGAGATCATTTGGAGAACAAATGTACTGAACCCTTTTCATTTCGAGCAATTACAAGCTCAGGAGAGTTAGTTCAAGCGTGCATAGAGTCTCTGCAAGGTGTACAGAGGAGGGGGACCTTTTAAGTTCCTATTTTAAGAGAAGTGCAAGGTGTGCACATAAGACTTCCTTAATCGTCAAGATTAGGAGGGAAGCGTAAGAGTGCGCAGGAGAACAATCCAAGTCTTGCACTATGGGAGAAGAGAAAGTGTGTGCCCACACTTCGTCTAAAGTGTTGAAAAAAGATCAGGAAGTGCAATGCAAGAAGAGACCCAATAATCAGTTTCGCAGAAGAGATTCAAAGGAAAATAATTTGAAAGCTTGAAAAATCCTTTGTTGGAGGGAAAGTGCAGCCACAACGGATGTGGAGCTACAACATTGGTTGGATCAATTGGAAGATTCAAACTGAGTAGTCGGATCAACCCTTAGACAAGAGGAGGAGGGCGCACGAAGGGAGAACATATCTTAGTTGTCAGATATGAGTGTGGGGATGGACAATTGTTGGATCTAGGTAAGGGGTATGGATTTTAACCCACAGGGACCTTTGGACTTCGCTATTCATAGGTTTTTCATATTTAGGCATAGAGGATACAATTATCATGAAATCCTGAAGCCCAAAGTGAATCGGGACCGTCCATAAACAAGGACATGTGTTAGAAGAACAAGGTAGTCTGGAATCCTGGATATTTGGGAAAATGGAAGCGTGAAGTTTTTTGGAGCAAGGATTCTCGAAGCTCTAAAGGCTAAAGTAAATCATGGTCGTTGCCACTAGTGACATGTGGTTCTAGATCTCGTTGTCCGTAGACTTGGAGCTCCAGAGGAACTTGGAAAAGAGTCGTTAAAGTGTGAATACTCTCGAAGCTTTGAATCTTGGATTGGATCCCAACTGTTGGCACCCGAGGAACATGGTTCCAGATCATGCAATTCAAATATTTGGTGCTCCAGAAGGCCATATAGATAAATAAATTTGGGTTGAGAACTCCCAGAGGTCGGAGCCTTGGTGAGGATCATAGCCGTCTCTTGGAGTGGACATGTTGATCTTTGATTGTGGCCCTTGACGAGTTCATCAATTCGACACTCCGGTGGATTTCAGGTGTAACACTTTGAAAAGTTCTGAAGTCCAGAGCTGCGAAGTGGATAGAGTTCGTCGATATATGGAAGAACCGGGAAGCATCTCATCTGGTTCGGAGTTTGGCTCTCTAGGTGCATATGGTGTTCGAGTGGGAAGAATCTTCGAAGCCTGAATTACTAAATTGTTTCCCTGCCACAGATTCCAACGAGTGTTGTGGACCATTGATCCTTATAACCATTGTGTCGTTGAAAATCTTGAAGCCTGGGAGCTCTGAAGTCCTGAGTTATTATGACGTTGGAGTTTTTAGCCCATGGTCTTGGCCCATGGTCCCTTGAAGGACTTGTGAGTATCCAAGGGCTCCCAAAAAATGAATTTTACATCTGGGAAGAAGGACTTAGGACCTCTGATAATTTTTTTAAGGGCTTAACAGGGGCCCGAGAGATAATCCAGCTCTGAATTCGAACGATCCTAGACTAGGAGATCACGTGGATCCGAGGAGTGGGTGAGGGCATGCATCAAGTGGTATAATAGCTTGATTTTGTCTATAGATAGAAGGAAAGGAAGAAGTTTTTATCTGATACAAGTGGTATTAAAGAGGATTTGTTTTCTATATATAACAAGAAAAGGAGAAATGACATAGTGTTTATGCTCTCTGTGTGAAGAAATATTTTCAAGTGTATAGAAGACAATAGACAACTAGGTGGCCTAAAAGAGAAGCACCAATTGCATTCTTGAGGTAAAGAAGATCATGTGAAGATCTTGAGGTGATAAATTGGAGTACATTAGCCAAAAATAAAGGAGTGATCAAAAGAAGGAGCAAGCACACGGTGTGTGCCTACACTCAGTAGGAGGGTAAAATATCAGAGAAGGTTCCAACAACTAAACCAGAGGACAAATTTATCTCACAACGAGCAAGTGGAAGATAAGAGACTTGCCAAGAGGGCAAGCAAAGAAAATATGGCTACTGAAGGCTAGAAACAAGGTCGAGGAGAAGACCGTAAGAATATGAGAAAGGAGGAGATGGAAATAGAGCTCAGGGATACCAGAGAGAGGTTCGACAACATGATGCTGAGAAAGAAACAAGAAGCACGGGGAATATGGAGGTATGAATGGCCCATACAAAATAAAGAAAAGTGGACTGTCTGAAATTTCACTTATGCCCTCCTGGACTGTGGATTGATCTGGACTCCTAATTGAGTCCTTGAGACTCTCAAATAGTATGAATCAGGAGTTCTAGCAGGAGAGTAGGATGATCGAAGATCCATTATGATGATTGGAGGAATCAACATATTCCTGCCAAGTAGCCTAGTATAGGCCAGTGCATGTATTTCAGGTGAAAGAGAAGATAGAAAACTAGTGTAGACTGTCATGGAGGAGAAGAAGGAGAAGACAATAAAATCTTCTCAACAGATGAAGGAAGAGGAGCATTATGATAAAATGCTCACTCATTGGGAGAAGGAGCTAAAATTGATGGAGGATTGGTTAGGGAATCCATAGACAGAAGAAGACTGCCAGAAATATGTGGTCATGAAGAGTGAAGAAAAATTCCATCATGAGCAGAAGTTGGATGAAGCTGGACTTGTACCAACGCAAGGCAGGGATGATTTTAGGGGCAAAATTTAACTCATAGGATAATTTTCCGTGGTTTTTCCAAAAATGAGATTCATTATTTTAAAAATGATTTGCCCAAATCATATAGGATAACATTATTTTACCTTAAAAATCACCAAAATTTTATAAAAACTATATAAAATACTTAGAAATTTCAATATTTAAAAAAAAAATATCGCCAAACATTTATAGTTGACATATGAAAGATTAGTAATATTTGCTAAGGTTTCTACATTTTAAAATAAATTTCCATCCTTAAAATCATCCCTGGTGCAAGGAGATAACATGAGAGACGAGGAACTCGCAAAAGTTAAACTGTCAGAGGAAGTGACTAAGAAACAAATCTATAACATTGTTATGGAAGTGGATTCTGTAGTGGAGTGGCAAGAAAATTCCACATGAAATAAATTCAGCATGGGGGATCAAGATACTTTTCCCTTCAATCAGAAAGAAGAGGAGATGCAATAGCAGAGCAGGCTGCAGAACAAGAGCCAAACAATGGACCAAATGGATAAATAAATATAGGATATAAGGACATTGATGTTGGAATAAGAAAAGAATGAAGTCAAGAATAGATAGAGGTTGAACAGGAGAGGACTTGGAAGAGAAACATGACAACAACAAAAAACATAAATATAGCAGAGGAGTAGATGGACAACACTACATTCAAGTTTGGGACCCTCGAGGATCTCAACAATAGAAGTAGGGTAGGCTTGAGCAGGATCTCATGATTTTTGTCAGCGTGGGAGTATGATGCAGGAGCATCGCTCCAACTCATATATGCATCAACAAGCTAGAGAATGAGTGCACTAGGAGGGAACATAACCCAAAGAGAGACGGGCCAGTCCTCTCAACTTCTGAGATAAATTTAAAATTTTAAATGTAATTCAATGTGAATTAATGTTTGTAGGATCAACGAAATCTAAGCCACTATCATTGTACACACCAAGTGTGGATTTTCCTTTAATGGCTGACAGTTAGGTAGATCCAAATGCTATTCAAACTAGATGTCAACTGAATGTAATTTATTGTGAGTAGGTGGAGGAAGGATCGATGATCGCCTCTTCTATAAAAATGTCAATGTATCGAGAATTAGCATTAGTGTAATGAGAGATAGGAAAGAGAAATTAGATATTTAGATGCTAAGGAGAGCAGAAAGAGTTGAACACTCTGTTGCAGTCCAACCTTGTACACAATGTAAATAACATTCAATCTTAATACAAAGAGCATATTTCCCTGCATATGAGTTTTCTGTGTGTATGTTCTATGAGTTTTCTATGTGTATGTTCATGAATGTTGTGAGTATATGAATGTTTCTTGTTGCAGTAGTAGATATAAATTGTCTATCTGTAGTTTTCTGAGTAGTTTTGGGCTCTCACAGTTGTGAAAGGAGTGCAACTTAGATTTGTTTAAAAACTCTAAAAGGATAGTGCAAGAAGTGTGCGAGAACGGGTCCAAGAGTTTTTTGAGGAACGTGCCAGGTGGGCACACCAAAACTATTATCAAGTGCAGAAGGAAAGGCAAGTGAAAGGAGTGCGCCTACACTTAGTAAAGTGTAAAATCTCATTAGGAAAGGCTCTGCAAGGAGTGCATTGAGAAGGCACAAGGACTTTCCGAGAACGCTGCTTTGAGTTTTGTGAGGAGATTTCCAGGTGGGTATACCAAAGTTATTGAATACTCTGAGGATTTAGCACACAAAGTGTGCGAGAACTCTGCTTTGAGTTCTGTGACAAGATTCCCATGTGGAAACATCAGAGTTAATGAACACTTTTTTAGATGGTACAAGGAGTGCACAAAACAAACACACTGCTAAGGTGTTGGTCAAAGCTCATTGAGCGCAAAGTGCCAAGAGGGCATAAGAGATCATTTTGAGAAAAACAAGACTGAACCCTTTGAATTTTGAGCAATTATAAGTTCAGGATAGTCTCTGAAGGTGTGCACAGAGTAGGAAAACCTTTTAATTTCAAGTTTGCAGAGAAGTGCAAGGTGTGCGCATGATACTTCCTTAAGTCTCAATATCACTAGGGAAGTGCAAGACTACGCAAGTCTCAAGTCTCTATATTTCATTCTACAAACCATAGTATTTTCTTGGTTAAGTTGTATTTTTTTTCTTGTTATTATGATTCCATTAATTTTAATTGGTTATGGTATGGAGGTCTTGGGTAAGTGGAAGCCATTTATGGATATAATAATATTTCTACTACAATTACAATATAAATTAGGATATTGGTGTTATGGAAAATGACATATTTTCTCCGAACAATGTTTGTTGTTTCTTTTACAATGAATAACGAGCTATCCCTTGGAGTTTATTCCCCTTGTTTCTTAAGTATGTATTTTTTCTCTAGGATTTTTTTTTATCTCGATTTTATAATTGTTTTTCGGTTGTTTTGTTTACGCTCGGAAGTGACTCCACCATGAGGACAGTTCATACATATATTCTTTTCCTTATTGGTGAGTATTGCAAGACTAAAAGAAGAAAGAGAAAAAAAATTGACGCACACCATACCAGACCAAAAGATATCCTGGTTATTCATGCCATGGTATGAGCAAATGTCAATTCATTTAGTATTGTGATATCAAATTATTGATATTTTGTTTTAAAAAGGATTGAGTTGGATAGAATATTTATGATTTATAATTTGCAATAACTCACTTGTAACTAGAAACATATTAGTTTAAATATCACTTCAAATATATTTAAATGATATGTATTTAAATATCATTTCAATAATATTGTTTAAAATTATAGTTGTTTAAATATTTATATTAGTTTAAATATATATATGTTTTTAAATATCATTTCAATAATATTGTTTAAAATTATAGTTGTTTAAATAATAATATTGTTTAAAATTATAGTTGTTTAAATATTTGAGCTAGAGCTGAAATGATATTCATTTAAATATTTAAATATTATTTGAGTTATATTTAAATTTTAAATGATGTGTCTTTAAATATCATTCAACAATATTTTTTAAAATGCCAGTTATTTAAGTATCTGTTTAAATACTTGAGCTTGAGTTTAAATGTTATTAATTTAAATTTCATTTTAATGATAACTAAATGATATGTGTTTAAATATTCAAGTTGTAGTTGTAGTGAAAATGATATTTTCAATATTTTTGTAATATTGTTATTGAGATAGATAGCAATATGTTGTTTAATTAAGTGATTGTCACGTTTACATAATTAATAAAAATTAATATGTATAAAACACCTTATTGTCATGCTCTGCTGTGGTCTTAATAGGGATTAATTCAATGAATAACAAGTGTAATATTGCTGCAAGTGCTTCATTTTGGCCACGTTTTTATGGATATGAAGAGGTCTCCAAATGGATTCCACATTTGAAGTCTCTTTCTATTAAGACAACATTGTTTAAGCATGTGAGAGATGCCGAGTTTGGGAGGCATTTCAAATTTAGGTTTTAGTGATGAGGGAAGCAAAGTTATGGTTCTCAATTACTATCATGCTTACCTCAGGTATACCACCACATTCATACTATGGATACCTTACCATACTTTTCCTAGAGAAATGGAAGATAGATTTTAATCATGCATTTTAGATAGGATTAAGATCCTTATTATGAAACTATATATGGACTTAGTTTCTATTTTTCTACATCAAGACTAACAAAGTCAAATTTCATAAATTTTATAATAGTGACAATACATATGAACTAGTGTAAGAGACGATACAAGTAGTATCGCTTTTTGTGAATTACCTAGATGGCATGTACATTAGATTCCTTCTTCATTGTCATAATGTGCTTCACATAGATAGATTAGTTCTATACTTGTATGAAAGAGGTTTTTACACATGGATGTACATACAATAATAGGATATCAAATATTTGGTTTTGGAAAAAAATGAAGTTCTTCATACTTTTCTATAACTAATTAAGAAAAAGTTTATATCTAAAAAAAAAATGGTGATTTTTTTCCTAGTTAGATGTATTTGACAGATAGTTCGTGGGATTTAGGTTACACGAAACACACCTTATGATAACTTCTCTCCTTTAAAGTTGTTATAAACATATCTAACAAATTATCCTATGGAATATTATTTACTGACATTGAAATTGTTTAATATCCTCTATAATTGGATCTATTTTCTAGATATTTGTTAATAGAATTTAAAGAATTTGTTTCTCTTAATATCCCCATAAATTTCTATTAGTTCATCCATAAAAAAGCACCAAGATACAATTGAAACATTTTTTAACTGATAAATACATTGGTATTGGATAAATTGATCATGCTCTAAATATAAGGATGAAACAATTACCTTTTGTAAAGTTGTCAATTTGTGTAGATAAAAGAATCTCTTGATTTGGAATATCCATGTAATAGGATCTCTACCATATAAATTGTTCATATCGTTCTTAGGAATTAAGTAATTAATTGGTCTTGATTTGAAACCTCATTGATGCAAATATTTAGGTGATGAATGATAAGGATTCTCGGACTGAATATTGATATTCCCCAAATGTGTTAAAATATTTCCCATATGTGAATGAGATTCAACAATTATGTTCTCCTAATTTTCATTTTTTTCTTACGTCACATTATCACTTTAAGGGAACCTCTCATCTATGGTATGTAAGAATATGGCTTCCATGGTATTTTGTAATCATTCCATCTTTTGATCCACAAACTTTTCCAATTATCTTCATCTTCCATATTTATTTCTCTCCACTGTTCCATCTTTTGATTCATCAAATTTTCCATTTTATCTTCAACTTCCATCGTTTGATCCATAAACGTTTCCAATTTATCTTCAATTTCCCTTATACCAATATCTTGTGAATATGTGAAATCAACCTTTTTTAATACATTATCATCCATGGAATCAACTTGGATATTAAATTGTGAACTAAGTCTTCACATTATTTAGGAGTCATGGATGAGTTCTTTGGATGTTTAACATTTGTGAAACACATACGTGTAAGAAAAAAAATACTTTGATTATAATTATCCTCCATTTTCTCTTTACCACACCTTACCAATCATCTCAAATAGATATTCCAATAAAAAAATTTAATCAAGTTCCAAGTTAACATACATTTTTAAAACCTTGATTATAAGACTATTCCACAAGATGACCTTCCACTTGATATAACTCTAAAATATCGACGCCTAAATTTCCAAAATGTTGGCTTAGGGTAGCCTAATATGTATTATCTATAGTTTCATAGCCTAAATTATGATGTACCAAGAAACAATTATGGTAACATTCCCAAAAAAAAGTATGATTTTGTCCATTTTAGAAGAGTGAAAATTTATGGACTACCGCTTGTCCCAATTTTTAGACTCACTTATAAAATTTTGATTTAAAATACTATGATTTGTACTCTAATAAATAAAATAGATGGTTCTAAATTTGTATATTTATAGAACCACAATATATAAATATTTTATCTAGAATGCCTTATAGAATGATAATATATTAATTTGTATATTTATAGAATCATAATATATAAATATTTTAGCTAGATTGGATTTATGACTAGTAAAAAATCTTAACTTTCATGAAATGAATCTTAAAAATTATAGACAACCATTGAATTTTTTTATCACCGGTACTTTTCTATATTATTTCAGGATCTCAAAAAAATCATTTTTGAAACATTTCCCCCAAAACTTTATATTGAAAATTCTAGGATGGCTCATTTGAAAGAGCCAAACCCAAGGATGACTCATTTGTAAGTAGTCATTGGATGCCTAATTTAATTATACATGCAACGAATTCCTAAACTTGAAATTCGAGTAAACTTGTAAGAAAATATCTTTAAAATGTGATTAAATTTGTTTTTTTTTTCTTTTTGTCCAAAACTATTTACCTTTATGGTTGACACCATTATATTGAAATCTATTGGTTCGTTTAAAGTTGATGTCGATAGCACATTTTTGTTTTCTGGGGCCCATTTTTAACCTCAAAATTTATATAATGCTAGAGAAACTATAAAGCTACTCCCAATATTCATAATCAAGACAAATATTTTACTCAAGGTAGAAATTCCCCACATCAAACAATAACCAACCCCCAAACACAAGGGATTCTTATCTCTTTTCAAAATTTTCCAAGAATAATAATGTTTCCCAACATTGGCTCTTGTATTTTCCCTTTTTTAAGAGATCATGAAAGGGATAAATCAATCTTATGGGTGAAATTACAAATATCACAAAGTGGGTAAAAGTAAATCACAATTATTTTTCATAGACCCTTCTTATCCTAGTTAACTTAAGTCATTTTTCAAGTTATTTCCCCTATAATAAGGCTTCCTAAGAACTAATGTAAGGTGGAAAACTTCATTATATAGGATCCCCTTCTGTTGGATGAGATTCTCTCTCTTACTCCTTGATGTCTTAACTTATAACAAATCATATATTTTCCAATAATACCAATAGATGCATTGTCCTCTTAAACATCAAGGATTAAAGAGTATCATGAGAAGAAATCATGTAATCTACAATGTATGTGCATTCCATTAATAAGTAAAATACTCACTAGTAATATAAGTATATAACCATGATATTCATGAAAGACGACTATGTTGGAACATCAAACATTAACAGTTCATCATACATCTCTTGGATTTCGTCAGTCGGGCGATTGAACTACATATGGATAAAATTGGTCAAGTGATCGACCATAACTGCATTAGTCATTCTAGTAGTAAATATTCTTGTTGGTAGGATAGTATACCAACAATTGAAGATAGTCGGGCAATGGATCAACCAACCCAACAATTGACTATGACCTAGATGCATGGATGGTTGGGTCGAGCATCCTTGTTGAGATGACTTGACACCATGGATTTAGATGATTCAACTCTAAGAATTGATGGTTACATGTGGACACGATCTTCCTGACTTTGTGGAAGATAGTTAGATATTGACTCTATAAATAACAGTCCCCATGGGTCAATATCATCAATTGATCGAGTTGCTATAATATGAAGATATCGAGCTGCAATATGCACTACGATGTTTTGATCACAATGCACTTTGATTAAGTGTTGTAATGATGTATTTAGACACCACCTTTGTCTTCCAAGTTTTATTCCCTCATTGATTATCTACATAATTTTTTGTCTGTTTCAATACAAGTTCCATCCCTTTCCCAACACGATATCAAATTTGATTGCTTAAAACCTTGATGTGTTATTTGCAAACCTTTTTGAGTTAGATATATTGTGTGATTTACTATGGGTCGATGGTTTTCCAATTGGAAGCTTTGAAAATAGAATTTTTGTCTATATATCGAATATGGTTTCGAAGACTGATATTTTTTTTCTAAACAAATCAAATTACGCAATATGTGCACCATATATGGAAACCCTATTGAAGAGTAAGGAACAGTGCTAGTATACAAATATTGTGATTCCAAATCCAACAGATGCCCAAGAAAAGTTCATTGTTGATGGAAAGAATTTTGAGGCTATGGGGGTCATCATGACCTACATCTCATGGGCGATTTGATTTCACCTCAGTGGAGTCAACTTCCCGCATCAAGTATTGAATAATATTAAGTCGTTGTATGACCGAGTCAAAGAGAGAAACATCATGTGATTGGAGAAAGAGTTGATCTCTCACGATCTACATTATTTTGATAGAATAAAGAACTATTTGGAATGTGTCAAATCCATCCATTTGAAATTGGGAGAATGTGGAAATAACTATCAGAATAAGGATGGAAAACTCTTTGATCTAATCCCGTTGAAGTTGAGAACACCATTCGATGTATTTGTGTTGACTTTCCATGACAACTGAAAACAACACAAGAATTATGGTAAGGATTACAAATTTGAATATTTCTTTGGCATTTTGATCACTGATCAACATAGATTGCTTTAATAAGGAAATATTGGTGGTAAAAATCAAGCCCATTTTCTCAACGGAAAGATCAAGTTGGGTCCCAGGGATAGAGTACAGTTTGATTCTTGTACACAGAAACATGAATACCATAACTAGAAACCTAAGGGACAAATAGATGAACCACATCTTTGTCTAAATACAAAGACTTGTCAGTATTGTGGAAATACTGGACATTTGGAAAAATATTTCTATAAGAAGCGAGATGTTTAGAGGAGAAGGTTAAACACCTGGAAGAAAATTCGTCCTCTGAATGACAACTTCTTGATAATTTCACCTTCCAAATCATAACATATTCATCCTTGTTTTCTCATTCTACAAAAAATGAATGGGTAGTAGACTCTCGATGTACTCATCACATGGCTAAGGATGCTTCCTTGTTCATATGGTTGGATGAATCTAAGGAGAGGAAAATATAAGTTGATGATGATTTTTCTCTGGATGTTTCTCATGAGCGTGATGTTAATTAACAAGATGGAAAAATTATAAACGTCTATGATGTGCCAAACCTCAGGGCCAATTTGTTTTCTCATGCTCAACTAACACACATAGAAAATATTATTGAATTTTGGCCAGATCGGTTCTATGTTGGCGATTTTAAGAAAGAAAAGCCATTTTTTATTGGCAAAATTCTCGACTTGACCGACAATTTAAATGGATTGTGTGACATAAGTCGATCTAACATCGAATCAACTTCTCATGTTTCTCACATTGATGAGTGAAGTCAATTTTGGCATGAATCACTGAGACACTTGACTTTTCAAAGTATGCAGTCAATGGAAACTCAGAACATGGTTGTTGGTTTACCTAAAGTGTTTCCCCTTGAAGGATTTTGTAAGGGTTTTGTGACTAGGAAGCATCATCAGTCACCGTTCGACTCTAGAAAAGCATGGCAAGAACATAACCTATGGATTTGGTTCACAATGATGTATGTTTCATCAATATAACTTCATTGATAGGTGCAGTATATATTTTTACATTCATTAATGATCCAAGTGGATATCAATGGTCGCCCACCTTTTACAACTGGCTTAAAAAAAATTCTGACAATTTTGGTAGTTTACTATTTATAGCATTTTTTAACTTAGGGGGCCATTTTTAGGGCCTAAATGAAGGTTTTTTGGGATAGAGATTCTCAATGATTGCTAAAGGATCTTATTGAGGCTCCAAAATGAATCTCCTCAATGATACCTTTCCAATGAGCTATCATTCCCCCCAAATAGAGATAGCATGCCAATGTTACGCCCTCAGGAAGTTGATACACCGAACTACCCAAAAAGGGGCCCACAAAATTGTTGTCCTTTCATCTTCTGGGGTTAGGGTTTTGGATTTTATTTATGATAAAAGGGACTTTGGAGTGTCATTTTAAAATAATATTCTTTCGAATGCGAGTAGCAGACACATCTCTTCTCAGAGATAAGTTGCCACCATTCTAGTGAGTCTTTCACTCTGTATTTTTACAGTCTTTGTACATTTTCAGCCATTAATAGAAAATTGTGTATTACCGCACCTCTGTGTTTATGGTTGCATATCTGATACATTTATGTTATATTATTGGATATCTGAGAGATCTATGTACACTGCTTTATTATATCTCCTCTCTCGTTTCGTGCCGAAAATAATCTGGATCAATGGTATCAAAGTAGGCTTCTCTTGATCATTTTTTAGTGCATGTCCCCGATGAGGTCCGAGCATAGAAATTTGGGTCTCGAGCTTATCTCTCTTGAGGAAAATTGCTCTCGCATGCCCAAGAAACCCTCCATGATGGAAGAAAATAAAAATGACAGAGAAGAAGATTATATCAATTTGTTGCGGATGAAATGATGGAGAATGTTTCCCACATCCTTCAACGTCTGCCGATAGAAGTAGGCACATCTTCATCAAGCAACCTCTTTGGAAGAACCTCTCCTTTCAAGTTACAGGGACGACATCTATGTTTCCCCACTTTATGTTTATGATGTTCTTTTGGGCCAACCATATATGTGGAAGCACCATGCTATTTATTAGTCTTGACCCCGTAGTGTGATTGTTACTCTAGGGGGTCATCTCTATAGGATACCATAGGTAGTTCCAACTATTGTCCCACCTAAACAGTGTCACAAGGTAGTAGCTCATACTACAAAATTCAGATTCTTCAAAATCTGTTTAAAATTGTTAGGTATGTGTTATATTATTTGGATGTGTGTGTGTGGGCACATCATATTTGACAACTGCATCTGACGAGCCCAACTTCCTTCACCCTTTGTGTCATGTGTGTCAGGTGATTTCCTAGGGGGGTCTTAGAGAGGCCAATTTTGGTCCCCCCTATTTACACACAACATTCGGATCTGGGCAGTAGCCCGAAGCCGACAGGGTTCGAGGCAGTGCCTCGAAATTGTTTTTTTGGGTAGTTTTTTCTATTTTAACGGATTTTTCTATTTTTAGCATTTTTCTAAATTAATCCTATATTAATGGATTAGGGTTTTGGTAGCTACGAAATACCTAAAATATTGTATATATTGTAATTTGAATGGTGAAATTTGTAAGTTTTAAACCTGCGAAGTAAAGCAATGCATATAGATTCTTAACAAATACAGAAATTAATCAATGGCTCATACACAGAGTACACAAAGATTTTTACCAGAAACCCTCAATGTATATCCATGTTTATGGTTGCATCTCTGATACATTTATGTTATATTATCGAATATATGTGATATCTCTGTGCATTTATTTATTATATCTCTGATCTCATTTCGTGCCGAAAATAATCCTGATCATGCATACAACACCCAATTCTTCAAGGACGAGGTATTATGTGATGTTTCCCCCATGGATGTATTTGATGTTCTCTTGGGCCAACCATATATGTTGAAGCGCCATGCTATTTATGAGTCTTGACCCCGTAGTGTCATTTTTACTCTCGTGTCATCTCTATAGGATTCCATAGGTAATTCCAACTATTGTCCCACCTAAATAGTGTTGCAAGGTTGTATCTCATACTACAAAATTTAGCTTCTTCACAGTCTATTCAAAGATTGAACAGAAGAACATAACTGCATCCTCAGTCCAAGCTCATTTTATCCAACAGAAGTAGGTTGATAAGATTGCAAAAAAGTGTAAAGATTCCGTCTACACATAGGCATATCATGTGTTGATACTGGTTAAAAAGCTCCAACCCTTCCAGCCCCAAATTCATGACAAGCTTAAACAAGCTAAGAAGCGCAACATCTCCAACAAGGAAAGAAACTCATCAAGATGCAGATTCAACAAATGTTTTTCCCTCTCCCCTGAGAACTCAACGCAATGGAAACCATTTCTTCTTAAGGAGGGAGGATTTATCTAGGTGGATATTGGTGTCCACCCACCTTTTCCAACTAGCTCAAAACATTTTTCTAGCAATTTTGGTAATTTACTATTTTTAGTAGTTTTAACTTTTGGGGCCATTTTGAGGGCCTAAATGAAGGTTTTTAGGGATCGATATTCTCAATCATATCCAAACGCTTTATTGAGCCCCCAAAATGAATCTCCTCTACTATACCTTTCCAAAGAGCCATCATGCGCCCCAAACGAAGATCGTATGCCAAAGTTACACCCCGAGGAAGTTGATACACTAAACTGCCCAAAACGGGGTCCACAAAACTATTGTATTTTCATCTTTTGGGATTAGGGTTTTGGATTTTATTTATGATAAAAGGGCCTTTGGAGCCTCATTTTAAAATAATCTTCTTGTGAATGCGAGTAGTGGACACATCTCTTCTCAGAGATAAGTTGTCACCATTCTAGTGAGTCTTTCACTCTCTATTTTTACAGTCTTTGTACATTTTCACTCATTAATAGAAAATTGTGTATTACTGTATCTCTATGTTTATGATTTCATATGTGATACATTTTTTTAATTTTATTCGATATCTTAGATATCTTTGTACATTTCTTTATTTTATCTTTGCTCTTATTTCATGCCGAAAATAATTTGGATCAATTAATGACTTCTCTCACTTTACATGGGTCCATTTTGTTAAGAATAGGAACCTTGTGTTTGAAAAGTTTAAAATGTTTTGAGCTTTTTCTCAAAATAAATGTGATTGACAAATCAATTGCTTGAGATTATATAATGGCGGTGAGTATGTAAATTGTCCTTTTGAAGAATACTTGGTTCGATCTAGTATTGAATGGAAGTAGTTGGTTCCTCACACACCTTAGAATAATTCCATTGTAGAACCCAAGAATTGATATTTGGTCGAAATGGATAGATTTTTTTTGCAAGATAAATATTTTCCTCCTTGTTTCTGGGCTAAAGTAGTGTATGGTTAAAAATATCTACTCAATCACATCTCGACTCTAGTTGACTAATGGTTTCGAAACAAGCCTTCATTCGACCACCTCTGTGTTTTTGGTCATCCACTTACATTTCTAATGATTCCATAAATAAATTGGATACAAAAAGTCATGCTTGCATCATGATGGGATACTCTAAATATTCAAAATCCTATAGATTGTTTAATCCTTTGAAATGAAAAATTATTATCAGATGAAATATATGGTTTGATGAAAAGTCTTTTGGAATTAATTTGTTGAATACCTCCTCTAGATTATTACATGAAGATCCTTTTGATGTTGTCTTCGACATTGGTTCTCCTACTGCATATTTCAGTGCTTTGAATGAACAGTCAAACTTTGTTCATGTTTCGACTAGACCGTCTACCTATGAGTTGACTAGTGCATCATCGTCTATTTCGATTGGTTCACTGACTAAATATTCTCTTATTTATGATCAATCTACTACAATGAACTGCATTTTACCTATTTATTGTCTACCCCGATGGGATGGAAATACAATTGAAGTTTATGTAGTTGATGGTTTTGATATTTGCTTCGGATGACAAAATCGAAGTCAAAAGCAACATGTCAGCGTCACCTTGATGACTCATGTAATTGGAAATTTTGATCATGTTTCCTTCGTAGATGTTGACATACATGACCTAAATGGGGACAATATATGCAAAGATAAATTGATTATTTGTCAAAGAATCACACTTGTGACTTAGTTCCCTGATTTTAAGGAAAGAACATTGTGAAGTGTTCATGATTCTACATGACCAAATTTACATAAGAAGGTGTTTTTGACCGACCTAAATCATGTCTTGTTGCGAAGGGATTTTCTCAACAAGAAGGTATCAACTACACTGATACATTTTCCCTTGTTGAAAAGATGAACTATGTTTAAATGATTCTTTCCCTTGCTACTCGTTTTGGATGGGAAATCTAGCAGATGCATGTGAAGAGTTCCTTTCTTCATGGAGACCTATCTGGATAAGTTTTCATGGAACAAGAACTTGTTTTTGTGACAGATTATAATATGGTTTATTGACTCAAAAAGACACTTTATGGTTTGAAGAAAGCTCTCTGATCTTGCTACAGTATGATCAATAGTTTCTTTTATGAACCCACTTGTAATCCACCGACAAAATTTTCATGGATGAATTCTACTATTTGGGCATTTCATCTAAGTGAATATTCACTCTAAGCCATGAAAACCCCTTTTATGAACCCACTTGTAATCCACCGACAAAATTTTCATGGATGAATTCTACTATTTGGGCATTTCATCTAAGTGAATATTCACTCTAAGCCATGAAAACCCTAAGAAATGGACCACTAACCATGGAAACTTAGAGAAAATTACCACAATAGGATTATGATGTTGTTAAAACTACAAACTTTCCTACAACAAGAAGGAACAAACAAGGAGATCAATGTCAAAATAAATATTTAAAACAAAAATAAAAAAAGCAAGATGGAAAGAATATGATAAAACTGAGATTATTGTTATGGATCCATCCTCAACATTGAACCCATATTATTCATGACACTTCAAATAGATTGAAAAAATAAATCCTAACTCTAGGGAAGATGAAGAGTAGATAAAAGAAGAGAAAATAAGAATTAAGACCTATCTAGAGAAATTCTCATGGAACAACCACTTGGTTTTGTGACAGATTCTAATTTGATTTGTTGACTCAAAAAATTGCTTTATGGTTTGAAGCAGGCTCCCTGAGGTCGGTACACTATGATCGACAATTTATTTTATGAACCCACTTTTAATCAACCCACACAATTTTCATGGATGAATTATACTATTTGGGCCTTTCCTTTAAGTGAAAATTCATGCTAATCGATAGTTCCTTTTATGAACCCACTTGTAATCCACCGACAAAATTTTCATGGATGAATTCTACTATTTGGGCATTTCATCTAAGTGAATATTCACTCTAAGCCATGAAAACCCAAAGAAATGGACCACTAACCATGGAAACTTAGAGAAAATTACCACAATAGGATTATGATGTTGTTAAAACTACAAACTTTCCTACGACAAGAAGGAACAAACAAAGAGATCAATGTCAAAATAAATATTTAAAACAAAAATAAAATAAGCAAGATGAAAAAAATATGAGAAAACTGAGACTATTGTTATGGATCCATTCTCAACATTGAACCCATATTATTCATGACACTTCAAATAGATTGAGAAAATAAATCCTAACTCTAGGAAAGATGAAGAGTAGATAAAAGAAGAGGAAAGAAGAATTAAGACCTATCTGGAGAAATTCTCATGGAACAACCACTTGGTTTTGTGACAGATTCTAATTTGGTTTGTCCACTCAAAAAATCACTTTATGGTTTGAAGAAGCCCCCCTGAGGTCAGTACACTATGATTGACAATTTATTTTATGAACCCACTTTTAATCAACCCACACAATTTTCGTGGATGAACTCTACTATTTGGGTCTTTCCTTTGACTGGAGATTCATGCTAATCCATGAAGACTCAAAGAACACTACCACTTAAACCATGAAAACTTAGAGAAAATGACAATGATAGGAGTAGGATGTTGTTAAACCTATAAAATTTCCTACAACAAGAAGGAACAAACAAAGAGATTGATTTCAAAATAAAGATTTAAAACAAAAATAAAAGAAGCAATATGAAAAGAAGACTAGAAAACCCAGATCATTGTTATGGATCCATCCTTTACATTGAACCCATATTCTTCATGACACTTCAAATAGATTGAGAAAAGAAGGGAGATAATTCCAAAGTAACTAGTCTTGCCAAAGAGAGGGTGACCACAAGTCTAAGGAAGCTCCATCACAACTCTAGTCAGGTACTTATATGCCTAGAACCTACGTTTAGAGAGGGGAATTAGGGAGTGTTTTTTTAAGTCATTTGAAAAATTCGTTTCTCAAGTGAAGGAGCTTAAATTTTCATTTTTATTTACACCTATTGCTCAAGAGGCTCCATCATATCCTACATAACTCTTGTGTAAGGGGATTGATCATATCATATAGAGTCTGATATGCTTTGTGCGTTAGAACTGTCGTAGCTCATCAAAACTCCCATTAAAGTTTAACATCCAATTTGTCTATTGTTTAATTAATTTTAATAATAAGTTTTCGAGGGCTCCATATGACAGGAACACATAAATAAACATAAATTTTGAAGAAGTATTTTTCATAATCAATGCTCATTTTAATTAAATCAAATCTATCATGTAAATAGATATACATTTATTGTAATTTTTAAAATATATGTTAGAAAATATAGTGAGGAATTCCAAATACTTAATTGTAGTTATAGAATAATAAAATAAGTATTACATTAACAATACCTTTTAACATTTTTTTAAAACTTAATCTACTAAAAAAAATAAGAATATCTAAAATTATGTTAAGAAAATTAACTTAATTCTAGTATTTTAGGATATATATATATAATCTTAACAGGTTCAAGTATTTTAGGATATATATATAATCTTAAGAGGTTCAATTGTTTGTTTACTAAGTACACAAACGCTTGTAAAACAGTTTGCTTCTGTACATAAAAAAAAATACACCGCTGCTTATAGTCTAGTATTTCATTTGTTGCTTATAGTCCGTGCTAGTAGTTGATAAGATAAACTGTATTTTATATTTGTTGGACAAATGGAATAGCCATGAACGAGGATACTAACAAACAGTTTAAAAAGATGTTTACATCAGGAAATATGCAGATATTCATAAAACTACATACATTATATTTGTATTGAATTGAGATGTCCTCATTCAGAACTTTTACAATGTGAATAGACCTTTACGAGTGCGCCAACAAAATTAAAATTTTTGGAAAGGTACCCACTGCGCAATTAAATTCAATAGGAACAATCAACCCGCAGGTGAAATATTTACGAGCGCACCAGCATAATTAAAAAATGGAATGATAACAACCCTATGAGTTTGTCTCCACCACAATTTCCAATGCCGCTTGTGTAGCATGCACACTCTATTTAGTAATGTGTCCATTTTGATGATGTGGTAGGTTGCAGGGTAGCATGGTCTATGGAAAACAATCCACACCGCTAGCGAGAATAAATGTGAGATTCATTTTTTTGTAGTATGTACAAGGACGACCAGCGAATCTTGGTCCCTCTGGATATCATGAGATACGATAATGAGATACAATGATATCATACTCCTAGAATGCGAGAACATGAATGCTGGCAATACTTCTACTTATTTTTCAAGCATGCCTGCCATGCGACATCGCTACGACTATCTGATGAAGGTACATGACGATATCTACATGAAGGTAGATGACGATAAGTTGGACGAGTCGTTGAGGCCTCTATCTAGGGAGGACACTTACTATGGCTTTATTATTCCCTTCGATAGCCAGGATCTCTTCAGGGAGAACATGACCGACATGGGGTATGCTCTTTATTGAAATCTGGTGGAGTGGATACAAAGTTCCCCCATTTCTAGGAATAAGAGTTATGGGGGTAGAGGATATGGTTATTGGGATCTAGTTGAATGAAGGATGAACGGATTCAATTTGATGGTAGAAATGGAATACCAACTGCAATTCAGAGACCACAACACCATCAATATTAATTTACTGTTAATTGCCACAAATGGAGCCTAGCACCAAATAAATATTCTTTCTCTTCAATCCTGTGTTCTCAGAAAATATAAATTTTATGATACCTTGATGTCGCTGATCATTGAAGAAAAAGTAGCGTTTTGAAATCAAAATAACAATCCTAGACACTATATTTGATCAATTTATCATGTTATTGAAAGGAAATTATAAATATTTATTAGTATATCATTGATTTAAAGTTATTTACACTTTGTCATTTATTATCAGAAGTGCATGAAACATTTGTTTCTCCAAACAATATGGTGCACGAAAGCTACTAATGTATTAAACTTTGTTAAAGTTGTTTACACTTTGTTATTATCACTGAGTTAAATTTATTTACACTTTGTTATTAGTATAACATTGAGTTAAAGTTATTTAGACTTTGTTATTTATTATTAGAAGTGCATGAAACAATTATTTCTCCAAACAATATGGTGCACGAAAGCTACTAATGTATTACACTTTGTTAAAGTTGTTTACACTTTGTTATTATCACTGAGTTAAATTTATTTACACATTGTTATTATTAGTTGGTCTGTTTTGCACTATCAACTTCATTCAATCTACCACCCGATTTTTCAACAAATGTTACAGGTTTCTCAAATATTTTTTATTTATGTTTTTATTTAAATTATAAAAACTTTTTATTATTTTGTGAAATTAGCTATTCAATTTTACTATTACTTAATATAATGATGAGTTAATATAACGATGATGGGATTAAATACCTTGGCGGTGGGTATGCATTAAATTAAAATAAGCCATTGGGTTGTTAAGAGGTGTGCACTTAATTATGTCTGTCATACACACTACTCGATGCGTGCAAAGCTTAAGCTTTGCAGGCTCTGACCACTACTTACAATCCGCATTGACACTGATAATCTATATAACCCACCCATCGCTTTGCAGCTCACTACCTTGCCACCTTGTCACCGACCTCACCTCATACTCACCACCTATCCATTCCTTTCCCTACAAACTTCTAAATATTCTAAACAAATATATGATATATGTTCAAATTTCATTAGAGTGATACATAATATTTCATCTTTCTCTTTAGGGAATTGAACTCAGAGTTTATGAGTCAGGACAATTTACCATTGTGTTGCAAGAAGTTTATTATCAATATTGCACGATGACGCATTCAACTGTATAACCATTTATAATATTATAATATGGAAGTATGGATGTAAAGGACTAGATATTCAAAATTGTTGTCGACCAGGTGTTTACTAAGGAAAAAATGATGCCCCATTTAATAATTGGGAAATGCACTTTGATTATTTTAATGCAATTTTGTTACAAGGAAAATCTCTCTATAGTTAGGGGTAAACAACAAATGAACTCTAATATCAAGTATGCTATATAAAAAAATATGCTATGAAGACAAGGTAAAAGGCCTACCTCGTCTAGACATTCGATGAATTCCACTGTTGAGCACTTGACTCAAAGAAATACACCTGTAACTAGTCCTTAACAACCAAGAAACATAAGAATATGGTCATAATATATAAGGTTAGCACATTTAATAGCATAATCCATCAACATTCATAACAAATAAGCCCATGGAATAACAATTCTAATATTCACAAGATATTAATTGGATGAGAAAAAAGTATTTCTATTGAAATGTAACTAGCGGAAGTGAATGAATTACAAACTTTTCTGTCGGGACAGTTAAGAACTGAGAAACTAAGTTCCTTCCAGTTGGGCCTCCACCACTTCAATCCTCCAATGAGGTTCTCAATCAAGTAGGGAAGAGCTTGGGGGCTTGAACAATGTGTTTCGACATAAAGGATAAAGGGATGCAGACTCAGTGTGAAGTGAAGAATTTCTCCAGAGTAACTTTGCTCTCAAAGTTGAATTATTCTCCTCTTTTCCATAGCTCGGATTTAGCCTATTTGTAGCCCTCAAGTGGAACTGAAGGGTCGAGTTGGACCATTTCCAGTATATGGGAGGCCAAGGATCATTGATCTCATGACATGACATGAAAACCTGACACTTATTTTTTAGTTTTGGGCACAAATCTCGATGTACGCAGGTTGTAGTGGTGCAACATGCATATACGCATATTGTAATATAGATAGGGCACATATATGTGGAAAAATCATGTTTTTACCTCTAGGATTTGCAAACGAGGACTTCAAGTCTGCATAGGGAAACAAAAAAAGGTGCTCTATGAAAGATTGCACAGGGTGAGGCAAATATTCCTATAGCAACCAGCTGTGAAATACATTTGGTTTATTTGAATGCAATACTAAACCACAAATATTCTATAGTCCTTCATTTGTTCATACCATGAAAACTTCTAGTTCAGCGCCACATTAACAATCAAAGATATATTCCTTGCAGCGATGGATTCTAAAGATGATGACAATAAGTCCACCAATATTAACCTAGCCCCTAAATCTACCCCTATCAAATGGGATCAACACCGACATAGGAAGAGGTATGGTATTTGCTCTCATATGCAGTAAATCATAACATATAAGTATATATACAATAATTCTTTCATGCAAAGTATATAGTGATTACTCTTAAATGTGATGTTATAAGTCACTCGTTTTACTTGAATTTGTATGCGCGCTTGATTCTACATACACGACATCATCAAAGCTGGAAATTATATCTATTAAATGTTGGTATCTCATATGCAGTAAATCATAACATATAAGTATATATACAATAATTCTTTCATGCAAAGTATATAGTGATTACTCTTAAATGTGATGTTATAAGTCACTCGTTTTACTTGAATTTGTATGCGCGCTTGATTCTACATACACGACATCATCAAAGCTGGAAATTATATCTATTAAATGTTGGTATCTCATATGCAGTAAATCATAACATATAAGTATATATACAATAATTCTTTCATGCAAAGTATATAGTGATTACTCTTAAATGTGATGTTATAAGTCACTCGTTTTACTTGAATTTGTATCCCCGCTTGATTCTACATACACGACATCATCAAAGCTTGAAATTATATCTATTAAATGTTGGTATGTTTCAAAAATGTTGGTATGTTTCAAATTATAAACAATTGAAATTTGTATTCAATTGTTTAATACTAGGGTAAACTAAGGCCCACACCATATTTCCACCCTAATGAACTCTCTACTCTCATTATCGATTTCACCTAATCAATTTTCCTCCCATGCATAGTATATGATAATCAACTGATTTTATATTTACATAATTTTATTTCAACCTAATTAATGTTGTGAACTCAACCTGTTCTTTACAATACACCATCAATGATAACCACAACTTACATGTTTAGAGAATTCATATGCATGAAAAAAAATTGATAGTCATTTATATCCTTAGCAAACTAAATCCACTAAATTTTATGCATCTTTCTTACTTCTCCAAGTAGATTCCATAAATGATTATATTCAACTAGGTATAACATTATCGGGCAATATGATAATTTTATATGAATCTTTATACTCTTTCTCTCCGTTTTCAAAGCCCCCATTAATACCTATAGATGCGAGAGATAAATAATATGTAATTTATAATTTATTTTGAAAAGAGGCATAATTCATAATATGTAATGCATAATCTATTCACTAGTCACACAAAGTGAAGAGGTTACAGGTAAATTGCATAATGGTTATCAACATTAAGTAGAACTATGAGAACCAAGAAACAGTTAAGTTGTTGAATGATTATTTTTTTACCAAATATTTTTTCATTGAGATGGTTCCAATGTAATCTTACCTGCGAAAGAAATTGGTAAAGCATGCAAAGCAGAGTGTGCAAAGAAAACACATTCATATTTTTATTTGACTTTAAAATTAAAACTTTGCAAAAAAAAATTAACTATAACTTTTGCTTTAAAATTTTATGAAGATATCTGCCATTCCAAGCCTCGTAAATTATTGAGGCAAAATTTCATAAAAATGTTGCTCGGACTGTGTCTTGCCACTTGAGTGCAAGTTCTGCTTGACCAACTCTAAGCAGCCCAGATACTGCATTATTGGGCTGTTGAACCAGCTCATTTTGTTGGCACACGGGAAGGAAGTTCTTGTACAACACATTGCAAACATAACCAAGGATCAATCAAATTCAAAACCAAAAACTAAGCGTGATAAACAATATATGGAGGTAAAAGAGACTCGCTCCTTCTTACCACCTACCTTGCATGAGAGGGAACGCGTGGAGCCCTTTTTTTTAAAACCGTTTTGGGTGCCAAGGTTTTTTAACCAACGTGTTTCCGAGTGCTTTCAATATTGTGTCGACTATATTATATTGAAACACATTAATAATTTAATAAAAAGAAAAAAATATTAATTTTTTTTTTTTTTTATAAATGTTTATTTTTAATTTTATTTATTGAGTTTTAGTTACTACATTACACATTTTTCATATTTACAAAATAAAAAACACACTTTAATATAAACTACTTTATAGTGAAACACATTAATAATAATAATAATAAAAATAAAAAAAATAAACAGATTAAAATAATCTTTTCTTTGTAAATGTTTACTTTTAATTTTATTTATTGAGTTTTAGTTACTACATTACACATTTCTCATATCTACAAGATCAAAAACACACTCTAATATAAAACATCATTTTACATCACATCTTTTACTTAATTTGCATCTACATGCCCAAGATTGTCTTTTAGAACAACCTTTCACAATGATGGGAAGAACCTTTCTTGATTTAGTTGTTTTTTTGGTTGTTTTACTAAATCTTTTTATTTTTTTTTAAAATATATACAAAATATGATATTTAAATAAATTTAATTAAAAAATTTAAATTAATATATTCTTTATTATGATACAAAACAAATTTAATTAAAAAAATTAAATAAAATATAGTAGTTAAATTATCATTATTTTATTATTATTTTTTTTTTTTAAATAAAAAAGGTAGTACCTATCATATTATCAAAAAAGAGTATACACTAACCATTGACGACGCCAGCTGTCCTGCCTGAGCAGGAAACCAGGAAACCAGGACAACTGAGCGTCCAGTGCCAGGTGCAATCTAGTTTTCAAAATATACATGCGGGTGCCCTGCCCGAGGGAAACCAGGGCTATTAATCTAAACAGTTTCAAAATAGAGGCCATGACTAGACGTAAAAAGACTGAACATTCTAACTAAACTAAGAAACTAGCAAAGACACTTCTGACCAGGA
>CBVK0101875916.1:0-18420 GCA_900067695.1 Picea abies
AGTGGCTTGTGGAGGCCATAGCCTATTTAGTGTTCGGAGGGCGCTCGCCGATTGATGCCATAAATGGGCGTCCCGGCGATCGTCCGCGTGTCTGCCAACTGTGCGCATGTCACCCCATCCGGGGCATTATTTTATTATTATTATCAATGTCAATCATATATTTATAAACATAATATAAAATAGCATGCTAATGTATTGATATTTAAAAATCAATTTTTATTTTTTTGAAAAAATCCAAATAAAATATAGAATTTGAGCAACTTTAAACAAAACAAACTTAGAATTTGATCATCTCTGGTGGTTGTTTGACAACAACAAATTCATTAGTCGCTATAATCCACTTACAAAATCTAAATTTGTATTAGTTTCTATAATCCACTTACAGACATGTAAATTTGCATGAGTTCCTATAATCCACTTACAAACAACTAAATAAATAAATTTAGTTGTGGGTAAACAATTGTGTGTAGATGAGAATGAGATTTACATAGTAGTGATTTTAAGTACAATAGTGATTTTAAGTACATAGATTAGCAACCTAACAAAATAACTTGATAATGACTTGACTTGAAAATTGTCTGGAATAATTTTTTTAGAGTTTTTTTTTTTTAATTATATAATGATGGAAAGTACAATCAATCTCACTCTATTGATGAAAAACTACAATTAGATATACTGAAAATCTATTTTATAACCTAACAAATACACGTCTTCCCTATTTTAGAATGGTTAAACTAGGAGATAACATGATTAATTTATTTCAAAGGTAATCTCCATAACATTTAGGTTTAAATTTTCATATTTAGATTTAAATTTCCATTCTTTTTTAAAATTAATATAAGTTTTATGAAGTAAATATTTATCCATCCTATTTACTTAAAATAAAATTAACAAAATATAATTCTGTCATGTCTTCCAAACACTAAGAGCTGATTACCTAAAACTACGATGTAATTACAAACCTTCAAAATTACATTTATCCATCCCATTTA
The DNA here is from genome assembly GCA_900067695.1 of Picea abies. Taxonomy (NCBI): domain Eukaryota; kingdom Viridiplantae; phylum Streptophyta; class Pinopsida; order Pinales; family Pinaceae; genus Picea; species Picea abies. The sequence continues at coordinate 993 of CBVK0101875916.1, forward strand.
CTTAAAATAAAATTTGCAAAATATCTCTGTCATCGCTTCCAGCTTCCAACTAGAGTTCATTGACCTAAAACTACGATACTTTACATTGATGTAATTCCAGACCTTCAAAATTATGAACATTGAAAATGTAAATACGTAGTAGCTTTCACCGGATTGTATTATATTCGGATGCTTATGTAATTTAATTTATGGCATTAAAGTCTACAAACAATGATTGATTAATATAGCATCCAGTTAAAGTTATTTCCACATTGTTAATTATTATTATAATTGCATAAAACAATTATTTCACAAAACAATATGGTGCACGCAAGCTCCTAATGTTAAAAGAGAAATACCAAATATTATAAAGCCTCGGAACACTAATGCATTATTATAGTATTGAGTTGAAGTTATTTACACTTTGTTCCCGGGCTTTGTTATTAGTCCCGAGCTGGTGACTTTTAGTAATCGATTAGCCCATGCATGTTAATCCATGCAAATAAACATTTTACCTAGAGTTTTTGAAGACATAATTTTTCCTCTACCAATTAAATACTTAAAACATATTTTATTATCAATACAAAAATTTGAGGTTTTATTTGGCTTCATCTGGATGAAACCAACTAGATTGTCTAGAGAAAACTTAGATTAAAAGCCAACTTTGCTCAGTAAATATTTTCGAAGTGAAGTAATGCTAGAAATAGGTCTAGCATTACTTCCTTAATATTAAATGTTTGTTTGTTTTTCATGTGTAATACTTACTTTCATAACTCTATGAGAACGATCATAGAATAATGTGGTCGTTTGTTCCATAATTCTATGAGGTTTCTGTAAGATTAAATGTTGTTTGTTTTTCATATGTAATACTTACTTTCATAACTCTATGAGAAAGATCATAGAATAATGTGGTCGTTTGTTCCATAATTCTATGAGGTTTCTGTAAGATTAAATGTTGTTTGTTTTTCATATGTAATACTTACTTTCATAATTCTATGAAATCGATCATAGAACAGCGTGGTTGTCTATTCCGTTGCAATATGGATTTCGGTATGATGGACATGAATATAACATGTAATCCTCTCTTCTCCATTATAAAGACTATCCTTTCCACTATAAAGACTATCTGCCCCTCCAAATAGATTATCCGCCCCACCAGATGATGGCCAGATGAGTGACCCCTCGTACTACTGAGTAGTTGACTATCTCGACTATCCATGTTGGGCTTTTCCCTCATTTCTCACATTTCATTTTGCAGTTTCTATAAACTGCATATTCCTTAGTATAGGAATTGCACATACTCCTCTCACTGCATGGAATTGCACATACGCCTCTAACTGCAAGGACAAGCTTTCTAATTGCATGGAATTGCACATACGCCTCTAAATGCGCATATGCCTCTAATTTCTTAATGTTGTCTAAGTGCACGAAAGTGCACATACACCTTTAACAGCATGGAATTGTGCATGTAGCTACAAAATTGTTTGAGGTATGAATTTGTGCATTTCATACCCATTGGCACGAAATTGCGCATGTAACTGCAGTATGTTGCTTGAGGTATGAATTTGTTCATTTCATACCATTCTATCTCATTTTACCAGATATATATCAAATTTACAAGATGAACAGTTTGTTAAAGTCCTTATAAATTTCAAAACAATTCTTATATGGCTTAAAATAATCAAATAATATCAAAGTAAAAACAGAGAGTCTGAGAACCTAGTTGTAAAGGAATATTAGTTGTGAATTGATTTTCTTTTTCCTATATTTATGAACGTGATATTGGAACGTTTATAGTGTGAACCACACAAAGTGGTGTGTAGCTATACTTATTCTTTTACTGGATTTGGATTTGTAGTAGTATTATCGAAAGAACAAGCTACTAGATTAGTTGGTATGTTGGATATTCTCTTGTCAATGGATTAATTATTCCTAATTAATAACCCACGGGATCCTATTGTGATATCCTGTGACTTTGCTAGAAACCATGAGTATTATCAATGTTCCCTAATCCATTTTTATAACTTCATACAACACACTGATGGGATTTCTTATAAAAAGAGAAAGTCAACTACTAATGCCCACATCAATTCTTTTCAAATTGGGGAAAGTGAATCTGCCTACTAACCAGCCGGTTATTTTTGCAAACCGTTGTTTGGAAAGACAAAAGCTAGTCTAAACCAAACATGTATTTGGAGAAAATTGGTGGCCAATAGATAATTTTACAAACATGTATTCGGAGAAAATTGGTGTCTAATAGATATTTTTTACAGTTATTCAAATATATATTTTTACAGTTATTCTATTCAAATTGACATAAGCTTAATATTACAGTTATTCAAATTCATATAAGTTTAAGACGTTTGAATTTACATTTGATCCAAAATATTTTTCAACTGGAGCACCACAAGCTCTCCATAAATTCTATCCATTTCCTAGTCCAAAAATCTGATAAGCAAAGCCGGTCCCAAGCCTTCGAGTTGCGGATGTCACTTTGACTTCTTATTGTCCTTCCTCCACCAGTGAGCGAATTGAAACTTTAACTGGGTCTCGATCCGGGCAGGGGACTGAAACTGCTGCACGAAGTCCCAGTCCCATGGAATGTATATGTATTTAAAGGAAATGCACACATTATTCTTTTTGCTTTGTTAGATCAAGGTGGGTACTCTTGTATCAAGTTCCCAAAATTGAATATTTAATGTATTTGTATCCTTTGTTTTGAGCGATGGTGTGTATAGCCTTATGATTTATTGGGGCTGTTGGGTGAACTGTAACAGTGAGTAGGAATATATTGGTAGATGTTGGTCAATGCTTTGTTTTTTCATAAAGATAAAGATATTGAGGACCAACGTGAATGATGAGATCTGAGAAATCTTTTTTCACAATATCAAAACTTGTAATTACAATGAAAAGTTGAAAACATTCTCCCTGAATGATTCAGATATTCTCCATTTGGCTTCTATAATAACTGTCACAGGATAGTAGGAACGAAGTTCGATTTTTACTATTCTAATTAATTCTTTTATCGAACATTGCAAGCCAAACCATGCATGTAACTTCATTTTCTTTGCAAATTAAAAATTAAAACTAAAATATGAATAAATATTATCTTAGAGTGTGTGGCTTTTGAACTACACTTTCATTCATAGATGGCACAACTAGAAAGCTCAAATCAAATCAAAGTATATTGTAGAATGTGTGAATTTTAAACTATACTTTCATTCATAGATGACACATCTAGAAAGCTCAACTCAAATCAAAGTATTACTATAAAAAGCACACACATCTTTTTTTACACTTTATTTTTTACACGTAAAAACATGTGCTTTCACCTATTTTTACAGGGACTTGTTGCTATGTAACTATAGCCTTAGTGGGCCTAATGGTTAAGAACATGTGTTTCCTCTTAAGAGGTTACATCCCACATAGATTATTATTATTATTATTATTATTATTATTATTATTATTATTATTATAAGTGTATCTATGTTTGTTTCATTACCTCCTCTTTCAAAGATGCTACGTCTTCATTCTCGCATGTAATGCTTTCACATGATGCTTTGTTCTTGATGTTGTCATAGTTGAAAAAACTAAATGATATGATCTTTGAGGTGTTGAACATAATTGACACATTGTAAAAGGGTGAGTACATCGTAATTCAGTTTTCTATCAAATGTATGGTGTGATTTTTTTATTGGGACTTATTTGACTGTGATTCTCATTATTCCTTTGATAATGAGTTGAATTGGCATTCTTGTATTTTAAAATGTGCATTGATTTTTTTTTATTTGTGATGAATTTTGTGATTTGAGTGACAATAGGGTTTTATATTTAAACTTCCCTATGATATACTAGGATCATTAGTGGTGACATATGGACCTAAAATTGTAGCTAGTTCATTATGTATCTTCTTTTCAATTGATGGTTTGTCAACTATAGCTATATCATGACTCAATTTTTCAACTTCAATTGCATCTATGATAGTTCCCTTAACCATGGTTTGGATTTTAACTTAAGAAAACTTAAGTAGTGCAATAAGATTTATTATTGTTTCCTTGTCAATAAGTTGTTTTTTTGCTACATCTTTTTTCATTTTTTCATTTCTTAAATTTTGCAATTTAAGTTTTGATCTTGAATCCTTAGATGATAAACTTATTCATCCTTTTCTAAGAAGTTCTTGTTGAATTTATTTTTTATATTTTGATTCTATTGTTGTAATTTTTTTTGTTCTTCCCATCCTTTACCTTTTTCATATGTGCAAGTAACCTTTGTTTAAGATCTCTTAGTTCTTCATCTTCTTTGATAAGTTCTTGTCAAATTTATTCTTAACATCTCACTTCTCTTTGAATTCTCAATCACAATGGGTTGCAACATCTTGTATAAATGGTGCTTAGCCTCTGGGTCTTGGGTCATTAACATGTTTTCTTATGTTTAAGGAAGATGAGTTCTTACCCAATCAAAAGCAATTTTAGGTCCTACTTTGAGATCAAAAAACAATTTCGACTTAGATAGTATTTGCAAGATAGTGAATTTGTTATATATATATAACAATAATTAATAATCAGTAACTAATATGCAATGAAGAGACATCTCTCAATGGAAGGTCGTGTCTCTTAATGAAAGGACACCCTTGTGTGGGTATCTATATGGCCCTCAACCAAATACTTGTAGAAAAATTACCCCATTGGAATCCATGAGCATACCAATGAATCTTCATCATCTTTTAGCTACATATAGCTAATCTTCAATATATATAATAACTTAATATAATTTAATGATTCACACCATAATTTTAATGAAAACTAAAAAATCACTGCATGAATAGGGGCAGTCATTTTTAACAAGCCTATTATGTTATTTATTTATAGATGTCATATAGAGACCATAAATTCCCTCTATTATAGTACAATTCCATGAGAGAGTAAATACAAAAATGGTGTAGTGCTCTAAGAGAGTAAATACTATCATTCTCCTCCCTTGGGAAAGTATGTTTTCAACCTATGAAGAAGATAACTCTACCTTTGATTTGGACCATTGGGAATTGAACTAGCAAAATATTTGGGTCTCATTACATTAATGGGAAAATGAGCCCCCTCTAACTCCCTCCTTGCGATCAAACGACAAGAACCCTATCTATTGGAGACTTTGAACAAGGACATCCTCCAATGCATCAAAAGTAAGAAGATGTATATTTTTTTTATGAAGCTTCAAAGGGAAAGAGCAAAGGATTTTATGCTAAAGTTAGAAGGAAATATCCAATAAGTTTTGAAAGGTTCCCTCCTTATGTCAAGGAACTTGCACTTCCTACCTTTTCCAATACGTGTCTCTCTACTTTCTCATGCATTTTTGTTTTGCTAGTTGTTTACACCTTGTTTTCTCTTTGCCTTCTACTTCATCACTTTTCAATCTTCTTTTTGGCAACCTACTACTTTTCTACACAATGGATTGCATTCCCTACCATGGGGGGGAAATGTAGTGTATGGTATTTGCACTCTGTATCAATGAAACATATCCACTAGGATATCATGGTGTGGGTTTTCCATAGCACATTAGTCATACACAACCTGCTTTATGATGACACCAAGGCCCTCCTACCATCTTAGCAATGGGGTTTATAATGTCTTGAAGTACCTCCATTTAAGGTCCTTCATTATGGTTTAGATGTATTTTATGGCCTTCTATATGATGTTAGTGCCATGGTAAGGTCCACTTTCACCTAGAAATATATCTTTGTCTTTTGTGTTTGCATGTTAAGCTATGGTAGAGACCTTGGCCAACCCATTCAGGTGTCTTCCTTGCCAATTAGGATCTCTCTTTAGCCTCATGCACTAGTTAGGTTTTGATTTGCCAACCTTCCTTGGGTCCCCAAACACCCCTAATTCATTAGGGTGCACTCTTTGCATTTCCTACGTCAAATTGTCCCTTACCATCCTCAGTTTTGGTGTGCATTGCAAACCACTACTTATTCTAACCCTATCATGCATGTGGCTCATGGTTTGTAATTTCTACAGTACACATGCATGTTTTACAAGAAATTCCCCATCGTACATTAGGTTAGATTGCATGAATTGATATTTCTTGAAAGATTACCCTATGAAAGATCATTGCAACAATCAACTACACCCCTCAAACATTCACAATTCACTTCATGACACTCCTTTCGTCATTGTTAGGGGTGTCTAAAGTCTCTCATGCGTCAAAGCTATACAGAATTATAAGCTCACTCACTATCCAACACTCTTCCTCCACCTCCCACAATCTTCTTCTCTCTAGGATTTCTTGTCTCCATCAACCCTCCACCTATTTCAAAGTTTCTAGAATTCACGCTTTCCACTCCTTTTGGCTTAGATCTTCCTTTGTAATTTAGTTGGTTCAATTGACTTGCATTTGGCTTAGTCCCAAGTTTGCATCGAATCATCCATATTTCCCCCTCAAAGGGAGCTTCACAACAAATTTGTTGTAGAGGAGGTAACAATTTTAACTAGGGGGACTTGAATCATACATGCATAATGTGTTTATCTATAGTTGTATGTATGGTTGCTTGTGTTTTTGTTTCATTTTATTTTGATTCACCAAAGGAAATACCTTAATCAATCTAATGTTTTATATTTCTCCATTATTCGCATTGGGTTGAAAGGTTAAGTTGAACTTTCTATTCTCTCTTTCATTTCGATATTTGCACAAATAGTTAATTAGATCAACATAGATAAAATGTTGAGATCAAAACATTGGGATATACAATCATAGATAAAATGGTAAAGCAAATCATAGTTACTCCTTTGCTTTGATAATTTCACTAGTTTCTCCTCCTATTGCAAATTAACCTAATCAACCCATGCATAGCCATAATCACAAATGTACGTCATTAGCATAATATTAATTAATTCCTTAATTAACTCAGTGGCCTAACTCTTAACTCCTCTCCTCATCCTAATTTTGTTGTTAGCATAATATTAATTAATTCCTTAATTAACTCAGTGGCCTAACTCTTAACTCCTCTCCTCATCCTAATTTTGTTGATTTATCTAAAAAATCATATGGCAACTCCACTTCCTTTCCAAGAGATTAGGTTTGAATCTCTCATTGTCGTGATAATGTGGCATCTCATTGTAATTTGTCATGCTACATATTTCGATGTTACTTTTGCAAATATCAATTAGTTGGCATGATAGTATTACCACATCAACATCTAACGAGTCTTTATGGTAAAAATAACATTAGGAATTGATTGAAAATAGATGTGGTGTATATAATCTTCATAAAGTAAGATGTGCACAATTTACATGAATTCCAATTATGTATGATAAGATTCTACACACAAACTAGTTAAAAGTATATGCATTGCAATTAGATAATATTAGATTATAAAAAGATTAGATAGAATTTAATTATAGAAAGTTTTCATTACAATGTATATGCGACGTTGCAAGGAATAACAGATTTTAAATTTGAAAAAATCCATCATGGCATGGGTATTTTCATGCTTTGAAATTGGGAAAACGCGGCAAACAAGTACCATTTCAAGAATAATGTTACTAGTCATCCCTTAGGGATTTGTGGTTCAAAAAACATAGCACATATTGTTTAGAGATACTACCATTTCATTTGAAAAACTCAACAATACCATAAGAGCAATATATATATCTATTTTATGTTGAAGTTCTCAAAATATACACGAGATTCAAAGAATATATGAACATGTATGATATTACCACACAAACTGAAAGAAGAAAATGTTCCTTTTAAATCAACAAATGGAAAAATATAACAATTCAAGGCCCCTTCTTATGCAGTGTTTAAAATATTAACCTATAAGAGGGCCAACACCTTAAGAGATTAATGTAGTGGGGTCTTATTTAAGAAAATCTAATGGTAAGCCATATGACTCACCCCTTGCTCTGGCATTGTTGAAAAAACTTGAACCACAAAACTTGTGAATAATTGTCTCTAAACAATTTTAGATAACAAAATGAAACACTTCCTCAATGGATAACAATAAGCATTTCAATAGTGGAATTGCGTTGAGTAAATACAAGAAGCTCCATGTAATCCCTACCAACATAGATCCATCTCAACTTCGGATATATCAAACACTGAGAGGGATCAAACCTCTCAAGGTGCAAATCTCCTTCATGGTGCAAAAATGTGAGAAAAGATTTGCATCTAGAAGGATTTGATCCTCTCAATGCTTGATAGACTTGGGTTGAGATGGATCTACACTTGTGTTATATTTTCCTAATTGCATGACATGAGATGGTATTCTGTAGGATATTTTTAATCAATCCGTCATTGTGTAAAATGAACTATTTAATGTGGAATATCATAAAGTGTTTATTTAATTGATATTATTATTGGTTTATTAAATTTGTTTCGCCTCATATATGGCTTTAATAATGTGATTTATTTTTTAAAAATATTTTATGGGTCAAAATCTACCTCATAAGGTAGGGAAGGTGAATACACGCCATATAAACATAGTATTTCAATTAGAAGTCCATTGAATAAAGCTCAAGAAAAAAGATTAAGCACAACGTAAACTTGTCAATTTAAGTCATTAGATAATAAATCAACATGCAAGCCCTGAACCCCCGATGGTAATTAAGAGAAACAAGTACTTATGAACAAAAGGATTGTGCATAATGAGATAATGACAACTCATCTGAACACTCAACATGGTGCTGAATCTGAAAAAATTTAGAGAATCGATATCTTTCTGGACAGCCTATGCCAAAATCTGCCATGACCTACTAAATTCCTAGTAAAATAATAGAGGAAGCGTCTCTAAGGACCAAATACAAGTGTCAAAAATATGGTTTTTTGTGTTAAAAGCCACTCAATCTCATTCTATGAACTGTCCTAACATATTTGAATCTGTCAATTTCAAATATAAAACAATTACAGATAAGATAAAAGGACACTACAAAATATGTATGTTTAAATCCATATATAAATGTGAATTCATGCACCGATGGCAAACAAACGGGGTACTCCTATTTCAAGTTTGTAACTTATGTCTGAAACATAAGCTGCCATGTAGAAAGCTTGACGGTCTCCTTAACGTTAACATTTGTGTTGGCTTCCCAAGAATAAATTAAGGCCACATCAACTGTACCAGTACTGAGAATTCCCCAGCTAATAGGATAACTCAATATTTTAATTTAAAATAACACAGTAACAAACTTACAAATAACAACAGCGCAAAAATTAAAAGGCCAAACAACAATTATATTATACAAGCTTTTGATTTTTCTTTCTTAAAAAATTTACAGATTGGATTTTTTAATAAATTGTCAATAATAGATTGGATAAGGAAAAAATAAAGACTATATAAGTTTATTTTCCTCTACAATTGAATGTATACTGCCATCCACTTCCCATCTACCTATCTGTCTTTTACACCAGCTTAGCCATTGTTACATAGCAGTTGTACTCCAATACTACTCACAAAAGCCTGCATCCCTCAGACGTGGGCATTAATGCTCATGTGATCATCTAGTGTTCACAGTGTTAGGAAGAAGTGAAATTTGAACCATTGAGTTCATTGGTTCTTGTCCAGCTAGAAAGAAGCTACATAAAATCACACACTTAAACTGCAACTCCTGCAATATGAAATCAAAGAGTTTCATTAAATGGCAAGTTTCAAAAATTATGTTACTCATTCTTCAAAAGAAAATTCCTATGTATATCATAACCTCTTGATAATTGTAAATATGCTTTCAGTTTGAAGTTCAAGTAGGAAGTATTATCAATAAATTTGATCACTCTTACAATAGTATAAAAGGCAGCATGTAGATAAGCATGTGGCTAGTTCGTTCATTGCCAGAAACAAAAATTGTAGCTGCCACAAAGGAGAAGTGCTATTTCAGGATGCAAGATTGCAAGATTAATGGAGAGGTGAAATGAGGGATAAAATAGTTTGACATTGGGTGTCATGCATTTTCACACTGGAAGTATGAATGTGTGAAGCGCAACATTCTGTTTCTTTTAGGATTCTATTAAGTCCTCTATCCTTGAATTTATGTATGCAACAAAGGGGAGGTGTCAATAATGGCTAAAACAAGTTTTCACAGTCAGGTAGCAGAATTGCAGATATCAAAGCAGCCCCAGCCTAACTTAATACTTTACTTTCTAAGATTGGCCATTTGTAAGTTGTACTTCAATCATAGTTGTGGGAGGCCTGTAAACGTTCATAGGCTTTCAGGATTTAAAACATATAGAAAATGTACATAATAATAAAAGACATGTTTATTTAATTAGACAGAAATACGGAAATGCATCTTCATTTATCTCAAAAAGGTGTTGCCTATGATATCCAGTCCTCTATTTATAACAGATGTTTCAAAAGGGCAGTGAACATGCAGTAAAATGTATAGAAAGAAGAGTGGGAAATTTTGTGGTTATGAAATTAAAAAAACTCAGATTATTAGAGAAGCATCTTATTTTTTGATTGAAACGAGGCTTGACCCTTTATTAAATACAATAGTGTGGGTCGGAATCCATACTACAAAATCAACAAATATTTGAAAAAAATGGATGTCTCCCAAATAAAGACTTTCAATTTCAACTCCTTTAAGGAAAACTATCAATATCGCCTGAATGAAATTAACAAACTCCAATTATAGAAGCCCCGATCCAAGCAAATACTTAATCTTGACCAAAATTGATTTCATAATTTCATTTCTTTTATTTGCATTGAACAAACTTCTGTACCATAACCCTTAAGGGGTTGTCAATTCATATTGCCTCGAAGGGAAAGCTAAGCATATTTTACAGCTATACATAACATTCCTCAGGTGGATATATATATTATTAAGATGGACTACTACTCAAACAATGGCAAGCTGGTAACCACTGTGTCTAGTGATTGATTGAAACAATTTTAACACAAAAGAAGGTTGTATGACGATCTACTAGTTTAATCAGACAATATCATCTTCTTCTTACTTAATTCCTAGTCTTATGAAGCTGCAAATTTTTTGACCAGAAAGCATCATTAAACTCAAACTTACAATAAGTTACTTCCACAATCACTTTGTTCTAAGGCAAGTCCTCAAATAACCTAGTAGACATTAACTAACCATTGTATTATATGAAATGGAAAAAGGTGCTCTCATTAGAAGCATGTTAAGGGGGTGTCTTCCCAACTACCTTGGCTTCACAACAGTTGGTTCAAAAATTCAATATTCCTTCACAACAAAAAATCAATTTATTCCAAGAAAAATATTAAAGTGGAAAAAAAAAGTGCATACTAATCCTTTGAGCTTTCTTCCGACACTTGTCCATTTCTCCTTTTTCCACTGCTTCTATTTCCACTCAATTAGCAACAACTCACATTTTTATAGCTTCATTGTTGGCCTACCAGGTGCCATCACAGATGCTTAGAGCTTTACTTTTCAGTAGTAGGTCAAGTCAATTAGCCGATGCTTAGAGCTTTACTTTTCAGTAGTAGGTCAAGTCAATTAGTGATTTTATTGGCAATTTTTCACACTTTAAGCATTCAATTGGGGTCTGAGATCATACATAAGTTCAAGTAATACAGTTTTAAATTAATTTAAATAGCTAGTTTTAGATGGATAAAGATAGTAAATGATCGTGTTGCACTTTTATTGAAAACCTCGCACACTATTATTTCAACATATTTTCAAAGGTTCTAGTATAGATTATTCAATGAAGTAAAAAATTATAAGCATTTAAATATAATTGAAAAAACCTTGCATCTTCACCGAATTTCTCTCTTTGCTTAGCATAATTTATATGAAAGTGAACGAACCCCTTTGAAGTAAAGCATATTATAGGAATGCCAGAAAAATGTCAACTGCCACCTACATGGCAAAGTGAAAGTAAAATAATGTCAGCTTCTTTGAGTACTGAATTAAAAAATAAACAAACTTAATTTTGACTTTTAATGAAGAGAGTTGCTCTTTCAACATATACAAAATCTATTTGTATTTATAATATGCCATAATACAGAATAACCGAAAAATATGAAAGATACGGATTCCAAGCTATTAAGTGTTAAATACCTAATCATGCAGGTCTAATACAATCCAAACCTGAATATACTAAAATCATGCAAAAGAGGCAGTTGAATATACAATTCCATGCTTGGGAATTTATGACTAAAGAAAAACTTAAATCTAACCTAATTCTTCACTGATAATGGAATAAAAAGGTTCATCTTGCCTATAGGGTTTTTGTACACTAAAAAACAACAAAGCATTCAAGGAAATTCAAATTATCCTGGCTACTCTGACATTAACACAGGAGCTGTGGCTAGAAATATACCACGGTGCTTAGGCTGTTGACCCTGCTGAGGAGCTGCAAAAGATGGGATCAACCCATGGGGAGGAGGTGGTCCCTGCATCATTTCCTTCGAGCAGAAAAAGTAAGCTCTTAAATTCAAATAAAAGAAAATATAGATGTAGCTGATAATAAATAACGATATTTCCTTCAAGCAGTAAAAAGAAGCTATTGAATCAAGATAAAACAAATATAGATGAAGTTAATAACAAATGACATGGAGTCTCTATAAAACCCCACAAACAGACTCCTAGATCAAGTGAATGGAGCAAATGGAAATAGACTTACCCTGAATGATCACTTGGTTTCAAGATATACAAAACAAAACATCCAGAAAATGTAATTAACCATCCAACAAGTCAAATTATAGAAAATGGGGATTCACTACAGGTTGCTAGTTATAGCAATAAACAAGGTAATGCTACAAAAGGAAAACACTCATTTGAGGAACTCATACATAATTCATTGTGAAGTCTAGACTCTACAGAGGGCAATACCTCGAGAAAATACACAGAATTTATTTCACATTCAATTGCACTGTTACTATGCATCTGGATCTAGAAAAGTCTTGTGACAAGTCACTAAAGTACAAAAGCACAAAAAAGACACTAAAAAACACACATGACTAGTCCATTAGACCAAGTTGGTCTTAAGCAATGTCCAAATGTCTAATATCCTAAGTTCTAACTTCTAACATCCCCCCTTTAAGAATAACCTGGCATAGGAAGAATGATTTACAAAGTGATAGAAGGAGAAGGAAGGAGGCATTATGTCTATCCCACCTTTATGACAACTTCCTTCACACCTAACATATATCGAAGATGTAAAAGGATGCCTTGTCAAGCGCTTATTGTGGAGTGCATTGATGCTGAAATGGATCCTAACAAAGGTTGAGAAGAACAATCTCCAAAGGATGTTGAGATCACAAGAGATAAATGAGGACCCCAAATCAGCATAAACACATAAAGAAAAGAGAAGATGAATACATGAACAAGAGAAACACAAGATGTAGGTGACTGTAGGCTAAAGAATCAACCACTAATTAATGAATATGATATTATAAATGATTCATGAATGTATTTACACACAACTTATGAGGTGGGGCACCTTCCCCCATGAAGGGGTTATGGGCCCACATAAAAACCTAGATTGATCTTGGCCACTTAGAAGAATATAAAATAAAGTTGACTAAGTCAGGACTCGACTATTAAACCATAACCTAGTAACGCAATAATGAGGGGGCTTAGCCATAATAACAAATAACCACAATTGAAGATTATGATCATCTCAACAAAAAATGGCAATATCAAAGCTAGAAATGATCTAACAAAGTCATTGCAAGTGTCGAAGCTCAATAATGCTCTAGCCAAACCAAATACCAATACTCCAAACATCATGTGTTCTAAGATGGCATCCCATCGTAAAAGGCACATGTCCAAAGGAAGCAAAGGACATTGCCATCATTACTATCAAAAGAACTAAAAGTGTTGAAGCTGAAAAGATCTAGGCATGTGCACTATGTTACCTCCCAAAGTTGCACTTAAAGAGTTATAAAGCCCTGAAAACAAGTGCAACCCTATGGGGAATTTAGGAAGGTTTCCCAATGTCACCTCAGCAACACCTCCTCTTGCTTCAGGACAACTCTCCTCTAGCACAAGGGAGGAAACCCTAGGAAAAGATGTAAAATATTCTTTGAGATAAGTGGGTCAAAGAGTGGCCTAGTGCCACTACCAACCTAATTAGGACACAATGGAGTTAAGGTCCAAATTCGAGAGGGTTCAAAATATGAATAAATGGAGGCGTGACTAAGTTGCTATTGATATACTATAATCAACCATGCAAACTGATTTTAGTATGTAGAAATTGAGATGAGGGCCCTTCCAAAGGTACACCTCTTTAGACAATAAAAACATAGCAATAAGAACATTTTTATCATCAACAATAAACTAGGCCTGATATGCCCCATCTCCAACAACACCTTAATGGCCTTCTCAATTTCATCTTTAGACTTCTTGGGATGCCTGTAAGGGGTGGTTATCACGGGTTTGGCCCCCTCCTCTAGCTCAATGGTGTGCTCAAATCCCCTGTCAGGAGATCTCCCTGGAGGAATCTCCCCAAAAACTCGGTCATGTGTTCTCAATAATTCATGAATGTCCACATGACACTGTTGGTTGTTATCTGAGGGATTCTGAGATGTGATCAAACACTTTGTTGCGCAAGCTACATCTCCATGCAAGAATATGCCCTCCATCCGCTTGGCTAACACTATCCTAAGAGAACCATTGGACATGTCCCTCAGAACTACCTTCTTACCATTCGTTGCTCTGAACTCCAACTCCATGGCTTGGTAGTTGATAGAATGTTTTCCCAAGGAGTAAAGCCACTGAACACCCAAGACTACTTTTGTGTCTGCCAATTCAACTACATAGAAGTCATCTGTCAAGGTGTAGTTTCCCAATATCACGTCCAATCGCGGAATCCTCTGTGTACAAGTCATATTATACCCATCAACTACCACAACACTAAACCCCTCAAAGTATTCTATAGGAATGCCTCTCTTGGCCATCAAAGCTAAGTCAATGAAATTGTGGGTTGCCCCACCATCAACCAAGAATGTGACACGGTGTCTCTGTAATAATCCATGGATGCTGAAAGTGTGAAATCAAGGACCACCTGATAGAGTGGAAATAGTCCCACCCTTAGCCTCCACACGTGTCTGCTCAAAATCCTTATCCTCCATACGTGGTTGCTCATCATCTGGAATGTTATGATTGTTTCCCTGAGCTCGTCCTGCCTCCTCTTCCCCATCACTATTTGAAAGTACCTCTATATAAAACACCTTATCCTTTCCCATACACCTATGACCAGGTTCCCAAGGCTCCTTACAATTGAAACAAAGCTTCTTTCTTCTCAGTTCCCTCCGATCTTCATCATCCAGTCTATCTTTTCCGATCCACTCCTTCTGGAAGGGTTTCTTGTCTTTGTTCTTCTAAGGAAGGAAAGGTTTAGGAGGAAATTTGTTCTTAGGGACTGCATACCCCATGTCCCTCGTCCTAGTGATGGCATCCTATAGAGATCATGGTTTGAAGGCCTCAACCCAACCTCACAGGGGTTCGGTTGGCCCTTCAGTGAAAAGCATGATCAATCTATGCTTAGACACATCTATCACCATGATTGCAATCCTCTGAAACTCTGAAATGTAGGCATCTGCTGTCCCACTCTGCATGAGTTGTGCTAACTCCCTAAAGTGTAACTCTAGGTCCCTCTTGTCAAATCGGTCCATAAGTCTCTAAGTGAAGTCCAAGTATGATGTAATACTGGCATGCCCCAACGTAACTAGCCCATGGTACCACCACTCGTGGGCCTCGCCATCCAAGTGCAAGGTAGCATACTTGATGGCCTAAGTCTTCGTCATGGGGTTGAGTTGGAAGTATGTGTCCAACTTCTGAACCCATTCTCTGGCAATGCATTTGCTAGAGCCATCAAAATAGGGGATGGACAATTTCCCCACCTTCCGCTAAAGCTCCCAACTTTGTGGGCCCCTGTTGTAGTCTCTAGGCCTATTCATGTACTTGATAGTACAAAAATCCTGCAAAGACATGGCTGCATGAAACTCATCTCCAAGAGTTTGATACTCGCTCAAATAATCTGTAAAATCTTTCCCTTATCCTTGCTGCCTCTGATTTCCAGCTTGTTGCCCCTCCAAGAACTGAGGCATATGAGGTCTAGGAGTCACCCTACTATATGCCCCAATGTTATACCGTGTAGAGGTATGAGTGTTGCTCCCTTCCGCATGGTTCCCATTGTTACCATGGCTGCCATTAGTCCTCCCTGGACCATAATTACTTGGATTGTTTGGGCTCCCTTGATTATTATTCACCAACTGGATGAGAAGCTCAACCATTTGTTGCTGCCCCCTTACCATGTCATTTTGTACCCTTACCAATTCATTTTGTCCCCTTGCCAAATCATTTAGAATATGCATAACACTGTCATCTGGCTGTCCCCCATGCTTCCCTCTGCTTCTGACTATGAATGGAATATGTTACCAGCACCTCTTTGTCTCTTTTATGCAATGTAGTCCCCCTCCCCCGGGAACATCAAGCATGCACTCACAGGCTGGCAGGAATACCAACTCTGATACCACTATAATAACCCTCCTTATTGCTTATATAATTTTGTTTATTGTTGTTATGTTATGGTTAATTTTCTGGTTCGGGACTTTTGTCAAACACTTTGGTAGCAAACCCAAATCCAATGTAAAACACCCCTGGTTGCTGTTGTTATCTTGTTGGTTTGGTTTCTTGATGTGTTTGTGATGTATGCGTAGGGTTTTGAGTGCCAAATAGAACTATGATTGCATGCAACATATACATAGCAGCAAGAATATAAATGGACAATAACTCAAACAACTGTTATAACAGCAAGAAACATGGCAATCTGCTCTTATTTATTATCCCAATCTGCAGCAATTACAACAGCAAATAACTCACAGTTCTGATTTGAGGACACTTGCAATTGATGGTACAATTGTAGGAGAATAGGAGATGAGGATGGGCGCTGCAATGGTTGTTGAATCGGCCCTCCAAAGCTCTCGAACTGTTGCCAATGACAGAATCAATCCCCACCACAAAGAACGTAGCTCCCCCAAAAGAATCGGCCTCCTCACCAAGGCACTCAGCCTCCACACTTAGAGAATTCGGCCCCCACACTAGAGATTCGACCTCCACACAAGAGATCTCGGCTCCCCCAGGAAGACTCAGTCTCCCCACTAGAAAACTTGGCCCTCACACAAGAGATTTGGCCCCACACAAGAGATCTTCACTGCTGTTAGATGAACACGGCCTCCACACAAGAAAATACACCCTGCACAAGGGAAACTCGACTGCTACAAGAGAGATATGACCTTTATAAAAGCAATTATACCTTCCTCACAAGAATGCGTCCTCAAGCCACACGAGCTGTTGCTAATAGACAAATCGGTCTCCTCAAAGTACCACAAACTCTGTAGATCTGAAGCTCCTCCTCTAATGATGAAAACCTGTGAGAAACATGACTGTTTTCTCCAATCAATCAGCTAGGGTGGAATCTTTCACCACAGAAACCAATTTTTAGCAAGGGTTTTGCTCCAAAACCCCAAAAAGCCACA
>CBVK0101875965.1:0-10492 GCA_900067695.1 Picea abies
GGACCTGGTAGAACTTCCAAGAGACAGAAAAATTGTAGGTTGAAAGTGGGTCTACAAGTTGAAGAAGGGTGTTGATGATAAGGTGGAAAGGTACAAAGCAAGGCTAGTTGTGAAAGGATATTCTCAAAAAGAAGGTATTGAATTTCATGAGATTTTTTCACCAGTCATTAAGCATGTTTCAATTCGAATTGTGTTAGCATTAGTTGCATTACTTGTCTGGAGTTGGAGAAGCTAGATGTTAAAACTTCCTTATTTCATGGAGATTTGGATGAGGAAATTTACATGGAAAAACCTGAAGGGTTCGTTCAGAATCACAACAAGAAATTTGTTTGCAGGCTCAAGAAATCATTGTATGGTCTGAGGCAGTCACCCAGGAAATGGTACAAGAAATTTGAATCTTTCATGGTGAGCCAAAATTATACAAGGAGTGAGTATGATCATTGTGTCTACTTTAATAAATTGAATAATGGCATATTCATTATCTTAGTATTGTATGTTGACGATATGCTTTTAGCAAGAAAAAGCATAATTGAGATCAACAGGTTAAAGGCTTAGATGGCTAGGACGTTTGATATGAAAGATCTAGGAGCAACAAGGTAGATTTTGGGCATGGAGACATTCGGAGATAGGAGGAATAGTAAGCTTTGGTTGTCACAATGGAATTATGTTGAGAAGATACTTTTGAGGTTTGGTATGAATGATGTGAAACCAATTTTAGTCCCTTTGGCTTCCCATTTTAAGCTTTCTTCAAGTTTATGTCCTAGTACAAAAGAAGAAAAGGAATATATGTCTTGAATGTCATATGTTAATGCAGTAAGAAGTCTAATGTATGCGATGGTTAGTACAAGGCCAAACATTTCACATGCAGTTGGGGTTGTCAGCAGGTATATGGAAAATCCAGGTAAAGAGCACTGGGCAACAGTGAAATGGATGCTTCGATATTTGAGAGGCACAAGTGATTACTGTATCACCTATAACTATAATTGTGAATTAATCTGTGGATATGTTGATTCTGATTTTGCAGGTGATTTGGACAAGAGAAGGTTGACTTTACGATATGTCTTTACTCTTGTAGGTGGAACTATTAGTTGGATGTCAAAGTTGCAGAACATTGTTTCTTTATCCACTATAGAAGCATAATGCATAGCTGCTTCACATGCTTGCAAAGAGGCGGTTTGGTTAAAAGGTTTGTTTGGTGAGTTTGGAAGGATGTAGGACAAAGTAAAGCTACTTTGTGATAGTCAAAGTGTTATTCACTTGGCTAAGAATCCAACCTACCACAGTAAAACAAAACATATTTCTATCAAGTACCATTTTGTAAGATAGGTCGTCAATGAACATGGAGTCTCTCTTGAGAAAGTTCATACAAAAGAGAACTGCACAAACATGTTCACAAAACCAGTACTTTTAGAGAAGCTACGATGGTGATTGGCTTCTCTTGGCTTGCAAAAGAGGTGATGAATAAATTGGGCATGATAGATCAGGTGAATTGTTGTCAAGGTGGATATTGTTGAATATGCCAACTAATTTCCTCAAATTAGTGGATATGAGCAAGTTTAATGGAGCCTATTTTGTAGCAGGTTGTTCAACCAAATCTACCAATTTGATATGAACGCACAAGATTGAATTTTTTAATTTCTAAACTAATTGAATTTTGTTCTACATTCATGTAAGCCCATAGAAGCATAAAGGGATGGGTGAATAGTGGAATTGAGAGAGAGGTGAGAGCCTGAAGCTTGGGTCGGATGGAAGCCTAAATTATAAAGGTTGTTTGTATTTATCTCCCTTGAACAACAAGAAGACCGATTATCATTGCCCTGTGAAAGTTTCCCTTACAAGAAGGGTTTTTCCACGTAATTCTCTATGTATTAATTTTATGTGATTGTCATGTTTATAAATATGAAAACACATAAAAAAATTATATTTTCTCGACGATTATCATGTTTTGAAACAAAAAAGAAAAGACAGATAAATTAAGCATATCATATATCAAAGAGGTTACTAGACCATCAAAATATATATAAACATGATAATCCAATTCAGATGGATTTCTTCTAATGTATTTACAATTAGTTTACCATTTTAAATAATTTGGATTCCTAAAACACGTTAAACTTCCGAAAATTAACTAACAACTATTCGTCCCTTGCTGAAATTGGAATGGAAATTCCCTCTAGGTACAAGCATTGTAATCAATGTCAAATGGATAATGAGGTTCCACTGCGTGTAGTGGGAAAGAATGAAAATGAGGTTGGACTTGCAGAATGTGATGCTGCCATTGTTTTTAACTCATTAACTATTATAGACCTAATGCATTGGTTAATAATCCCATTCTACCTTTAATTTCATTTGAACTAACTAATGATCATAGTAGGAGGAACATGAAAATGAAAGTCCATTTTCAACTCAAGGTGAGTTGAGAAATTTCTTTTACTACTATCATTATTTCCTTATATCGTTTAATATGAGTCAAGGTTATTTCCTTATATCATTTAATATGAGTCAAGGTGCGAGGAGAATTTTTTTTCTATTATGATTTCCTAATGTCATTTAATCGTATGTTCATAATTTCTTTGTTTTATCAAATATGATCTTATAGAAATGATAAGGCATAATGCAAGTCCCACTATAATACTTGGTATGTTGCTTCTATTGGAGTTGAAGGTATAATGCTAATGTTCTTTTCATTACGATTTCTTTAATATTATTATATTGATTTATATAATATATTTGTATAAATTTTTATTTTTTGATTTCAAAAGAGTGATAGTAACACGTTGTGTAAGTCTCACCATAGTAGCAGGCGATGCTCAATAAATTGGACATTCTCCAATCAAAAATATTCAATTGACTAAGCCATATTAATATGATAATGAATTACCAATTCAGGGTGGGATGGGATTTGGTGGCTCGAGCGTGAAATATTTTTTTCTAAAATGAAGGATTTGGAATTTATTAATAACAAAAATCTCAAAATTGATGACTTTGTGAGCGATGTAATCAACAATGAATGAACATCTCATTCACCCAATGAAGCCTCAATTTCCATTCGAAGATGATTATGAGGCTTTTACCTGGCAAACATTTCCATTACAATTTCAACAAGGGTTGTGTTACCTCTCTAAAAGGTACCCTACATTTTTACTTGGCTACACCATTGTAAGCCAAAGCATGCAAGTCAAAACCATGTAAACCATAATGGATGATATTATATATAGACTTCCAAACTTTTTCCAACCATGATAAATCTACTTAGCCCCAATTTCAATGTTTTTCATCCTAGATTGGATTGGAGGCCTTGGTGTGGATCTATTATAGACAGGTGAGTTGTGTGGAGCCAAAAGTCTTGTGTAGGGGTAATTGTAGTTTGTGGCCTAGTATGGTTCATGTGATCCACACATATCTATTTCCATATGACTATTTCATATTGATTCGGTATGCATCTCTTGATTATGGTGAATTATCATTCATAGTTTACAACATGATAGTCTCACAAACTTCTCATCATTTCACTTTTTTGAGGCAAAACCTGAATCCCAATGCATGAGATCCCAGGGTAAAAAATACTACAAATCGAATTCACCGTCATAATGTGTAATTGATATGTCAAATCAAAAAAATTGAAAAAGGCAAAGTTATACATAAAATTTAGTTGTTGAAGGATCACACAAGCACATCAATGGGTAGATGTGCCAATAAAAATGTCATTGCACCAAATGCAAGGCAAGTTTCAACATTAAAGGTCAATGATATCTCGTTCTAGAAAAAAAAAACCCATGTGTCAAAATATTAGGTCAATGATATCTCGTTCTAGAAAAAAAAACCCATGTGTCAAAATATTCCAGTCTGAAATTTTTTACGTGGATTCAATAAGTTCAACAAATAAAAGGGAGCCCTTGAACATATATGTCTCAAGGATGAAGGTGGTAAAGTGAGCCTATGTGACATGAGCCAAAGTTTGAAATTTCATATTAGTCTTAAAGCCTCCCATCACTCATGGTCAACATGGGCACCCCATTACCAATTTAACCATGGTAGGGGGATTTGATTAAAAGACATATGAAAGAGTACTTTATAAACTCAATTTTAACCCACCTTTTGTTGAAAGGAAAAGTGAGAATATTCAACGAAGAGGGGACCATGAGTTTATACAACATGGACAAATGGAGCCTTCATTAATATGAGGAAGCCACCACATAACTCGAGAACGTGATCCACTCAGTGGTGCGGTTACATGTCACCTAGCCATGGAGAATTTAATTGGGACATGGTCAAAGTGAGATATTGAGCGTCTAAGAGAACAACGTGGCTATCACCTAACCGTTTACATTTCTCAAAATTAAATCGACCCCACATTTAATTAAGCTAGCCATTGGGACCTTCGCCCAGTCCAATCTGCCAACACATAAGTTAAAGGAAGAAACCGATGGTGCACTGGCTCCACTAAATAAATTGTGGGAATTTATTCCAAGGAAATGGTCCCTCAAACTAGTCGTGGAACCTATCTAAGTCATCCATGAGCAGAAAAATCCATCGTGGGGTCATGTAAAGGAATTTCTAATCAAAGGGACGTGGTCAAATGAAATTATCGTTGAGCCAATCAACCAATTATACATATGACTAAAATAAATAATTTGGCCAACTTGTACCAGTGGTTGGGACAATTATGTTAGACATCAATGACAAAGGGATATTTCAAGAAAAATGTTGGTCATCTCAAACAAATCGAGGATAGTTGTGAGCCTCTCAAGGAAAATGTTTGCACATTCACATGCATTTTTTACTAGCTTCTTTCCCTCATTACAAGCATTTCGGTCCATCAAGCAAGTCATTGAGGTCCATCAAGAAAGCCATTGAGTTGTCATTTGAGTCATACATTTCCTCTTACTCAAATCAAACCCCGGTTGTTGGTTATTTTTAATTTAAAAAATACTATTTTATAAAGGGTTTAATCTTCAACATGTGGATGAAAAATCATAATTATTATTTTAACGAGGGAGGGAAAAACTAGTTGTTTAATGAAAATATATATAAGTCTATCTCCTCCCATTATTTAAGTTGTTGGAAACTTTGTGAGATCATAATGTCATAATATTGAATTCAAATGGTTTGTGTCAATGTGGATTGTCTACTGTAATGTTTGTTTTTCTTAGTTAAGACTATTTTCTTTTGTACTTTAACATGGGTTTTCTAGGATAATTTCCATAGGTGATTAATCAATCCATTGAGGGGCTACATAGTCACGTGGAGGAAAGGACCTAGACTCTTCATTTCTTCCATTTCGTTGTGGGTTCCTAGTGAAACAAACCCAAGTTGTTGGACCAACTTCTTTGGAAGTTGGTCCAACAACTTGGGTTGTGGGTTCCTAGTGAAACAAACCCAAGTTGTTGGACCAACTTCTTTGGAAGTTGGTCCAACAACTTGGGTTTCCTAGAGACCATCTATCAAGGAGCTTTCCTAGCAAATACAAGGAGAAACCCATCTTTTAAAATTTCTAGTATTGAGGGCAATAGTCTTCCGATTCCAATATCAATCAACTAGAAATCCATCAAATGTCGATTTTGAACTCGCGAGGTCACAATATCTCACACTAAGAGACATCTAAAAGGTAAGAGAAAGGTAAAGTTTTTCTCTCAATTGCTTCAACCAATTATTTAAAAAATTAAAATCATTCTTTTATTATAAAAATAAAGAAAAATAACACCCTAGCTTAGTTCTTCAATTTTATATCTTGTAAGAAAGTAGATCTTGGGGATTTTTCCACAAGGGAATTTCCCTACCCCAAGATAAATTTACCCTTGAGTTTTTGGGCTTTATTAAAAATATAACACCCTAGCTTAGTTCTTCAATTTTATATCTTGTAAGAAAGTAGATCTTGGGGATTTTTCCACAAGGGAATTTCCCTACCCCAAGATAAATTTACCCTTGAGTTTTTGGGCTTTATTAAACATATTGTATAAGGGTTTCTTGTAGGATATTGTAGAAATCTGTGTTATTACAATAGAAAATACATTCATATCTACACCTATTCTCCCCATATAAAGGGACATTCAAG
Source organism: Picea abies (assembly GCA_900067695.1). NCBI lineage: Eukaryota > Viridiplantae > Streptophyta > Pinopsida > Pinales > Pinaceae > Picea > Picea abies. The sequence goes on from CBVK0101875965.1 coordinate 6,056, forward strand.
TAAGTATGTCATCACTCGAACTGTCTCTTCATTTCAATAGTTGTTTACAAAGGTTTTATCATTTATTTTATGGTTATATTAATTTATTTTCATCCCTAACCAGTGCCTTTGTTGGCCAGAATTCACTTTTGGGTTTTGACTCTAGGGGGAATTGAAACCCAAATCTGCAGAGGCAATTTCCATTCAGCTGTAAAATATTTCTAGTGTAGATATAAAGTCTCTAGGGAATAGTATTCACCCATACCTTGCCTCCCCACTCTTTTCACCCACGGATATATTGATCTAGTGTGATTATACACTAGTGGGGAGCCACAAAAGGCCATTTTCTTTGTTGTTTTCTATGTTTTACACTATTTTTACAGGTCTGATATAATAGGGAAGCGATGAAACATCTCATTTCCATCCACTCTTTCCAAGGTATAAGTATTACAAATAATTCATGAAGCGGTAGTCATATTTAACCCCTCCTTGTGAATTATCTTTACCAATATTTTAATAGATTGGGGTAAGTTAGCTTGTTGTTCTGTTGTTTTATTTTCTGCATTATTTATCAGTTCAACAATTCATTTAAATGATTAAATAGTACCTTCACCTAGTGTTTTCTATATAGGAACTAGTCCCAAGATCCTTTGAGGTGAAGTGAACTATGAGAGAAACCTTTCAGAGCCTCTTAGTGTAGGAGTTTGGCTCAAACATGGAAAGATAGGTGTTGTGGTGACATCACACACATATCCCCAATGTTTCTTCCCTAGCAGAATGAGGACCTTGGTGGTCTGCTAGTTTGGTTGATAACATTTTTGGGCGTTGTTTCCGGGGAACAATGTAATTTTGACTCAGGTCCTCAATGACATACATTTTGGTAATTTGTATTGCTTTTCACTTTAGTGAGATCCTTCTGGTTCTATTCGCTAACATTTCAAGTTCTCATCTGGAAACTCTACTAAAGTATGAAATAAAAAGAAGTGCATTGCAATGACATTTCCCATATTTGGTGGCTCCATTCCATTTCTATAGTAAGAGAGTTGTATTGTATCCTTTGGTGGTATTTTACTTATTTCCACTAACTTGTAGAAGCTCACTTGGTGACTCCACTTGAAGAAAATTCTATAAAGAGGTACAACACAAGAACTGACTTTCGAGTATTGGTGACTTCTGATATTGGGTAAGGTTGCAATTGGTAAGAATTCTTTGAGATTAATGAATCATCATTATTTATGTTTTAAGTATGTATTTTAATAAGAATGAATTTCCATTTCTTTCTTATTTAATTGTCCCTTTGGATTTTCCATGAATTTTGAAACCTCCACGTGTTAGTGTAAATATCATGCTTGATTGTATCCTTAATTTTAATGGAAATTTGTCATTAGATGCTGACTTCCTAGAGTTTTTTATGAGTTATGTAACTAATGCTAACATGGTATTTAAAGATGAATTGATGATGGCATTTGCAGGGTTAATGAAAGGGAATCTTGCAAAGAAGTGGTATTGTAAGTTTCAACCAAAAGAGATAAAATCTCTCTCAATTTGTGAAGATATTTCAAAAGGATTGGATCTCAAGTTATGAAGAGGTTGAAGATGTTCAATTCCTCATAGATCTATAGGGAGGAATGCTATAAAAGGATAATGACTTGGTTATAGAATATGGTGAGCATACTTCCCATGATACCCTTATGGAAATGAATGAGAAAGTGGATGTAATTAGTTTTCTGAAAGAGTATATCATAACAAAGTATCATGAGCCTCACATACAACAACTTGAAAATGATCTTGAAGAATGCATGATAGAGTCACATTTGGAATTATGTATGGACAGGTTAATAGAAACATCACTTTTAAATTCTTGAAGAAGTCAATGACAAGGAAAATCTTACGAGGAATTTCCATGGGGAATTTTGACAGAAAATAGTGGTGACTAGTTACATATTATTGAGGATGACAGGTGTAGTTGATATGAAATAAGTCGCTACAATCCACATGGATAAAGAGGAGGAAAACACCATAGTAAGGAGCACTACTGAAGATACTTCTCATCTTTCCTTTGAAAATCAAGATACAATTGAAGAGTACAAGGATGGGGAAGGAATTGATGACAGTGGTATCTAGGAACCCACCCTCCCACCTCAATATGAAAGTACACATTTGACAACCTATATTCATTTTAGATCATCTGATTCTCATGATACATCTTGCATTGGTTTGGAAGGGGACACCTTTCCAGGCAGTTCTTCACTAGATAGGAAGCATGATTGCACAGAGATTGAAAGTATTGGTGCATTCCTTCACATCAATAGATGCAAATGGAATGCAAGATACTATCAATTTGATGATGATCTTGTCTATTATATGAAGAACCATGAGCGTGATATTGCATAATTTTGACCACACATACAACCAGATTTCTCCTTGATACGAGAACAACCACATTTATAGATGCATGAGGGGGATTTTCATATTCAATATATAACATAGACTTTCCAACAATGGACATCCTTGCTCTCTAGTTCTGAGGTGTATCAAGATCCATTCAGTAGGAGGAATTTGACATTGGCATCAGTTGAAAAGAAGCAACACATACACTATCAAACATACTTCATGAGAATTCAATCTCTCATGCTATAAAAGTCAACCTTGAATTGTGGTTTTCCTTTTTTTTCCAGTTATTATATATTTTATCATCATATGTGTGTGTCTATGACTACATATAGCCAGATAGGTCAACTGTATTTATGTAGGTTTCATCTAGAGCCTCCATCCAAGCCTCATTTACTTGACAATTTGATGAGTAGCGCTCATAATTGGTGCAACAATAATGATAATAAAACCAAGTATATCATCCCTATTGATTTATGGATAGAAGAAGCATGTAGAAGTGCAAGGGCTTTGTGGAATTATAGTGCAACTCTTCTACATGATGATCCTTATCCCACTGTAAGATCCTTCTGAGTCATGAAAGAGTTGCTGACATGTGCTTACTATAGGTTTGACATTTCATTCTTCTGCTTAGCAACCAAAAAAAAAGGTAAAACCCAAAGTAATGATGAGTTTATATGTTGGCTTCATTGGTTATATGATTTTACTTGACATATATTGTCTCCTTGATTAGGGTAGGTAGGATGAATAAACTCTCTATTATGAGCATTAGTTTATTTTAGATTTATGTTGTCATTTCCCTTTTAGTTTTTCTTTAATTTTGTTCCTAGATTAGATGCATTTTGGTTTTGTTTTATTTTTGTCTTCTAGTAAGGGATAAGGCCTTGTTTCCTATTCCCCTCTCCTAGCATTTAAAACTAATAATTTGATATTGTTTTAGGAATACAGATGTTGAGATTATGGGGTTATCACATCCTCCCAAGAAGAGGACATGTCCCTCAGTTGGGGCCATCTTTAACCTCTCTAGGATGTACCCTACATTTTTACTTGGATACACCATTTTAATCCCAAGGATGCAAGTCAAATCCATGTAAACCATAGTGGATGATATTGTATATGGACTCCCAGTCTTGGTCCAACCATGATCTATCTACTTAGTCCCCATTCAATGTTTTTCATCATGGATTGGATTGGAGGCCTTGGACTGGAACTACCATAGACACATGAGTTTTATGGAGCCATAAGTTTTATGTAGGGGTGATTCCAGTTTCTTGGGCCTAGTCTGGTCCATGTCAAACACACCTATGTCTTCCTACATGGTTATTTCATATTGATTTTGTATGCATCTCTTCATTGAAGTGAATTATCATTCACAGTTCAAAACATGGAAATCTCACAAAATTCCCATCATTTCATATTTTTGAGGCAAGCATGAATCCCGATGCATGGTATCCTATGGTCGAAAATACAACACATGCTCATATTGACCATTATCATGTGCACTTGACATGCCACGCTAATTTTTTTGAAAAAAGTCGGGTTATAAGAAAAAATAAGTTGTCGAAGGGTCACGCAAGCACATCTATGACTAAATGTGGTAATAAGAGGCTCACTCCATGGAATGAAAGGAAATTTCCAACACCAAAGTTCAATTATATCTCGTTAAAAAAACTCATGTATCAAAATCTTTTAGTTTAACAAGTTTTTCATGGATTCAATAAACCTAGCAAATAAAAGGAGGCTCATGAGCATATATGTCTCAAGGATGAAGGTGGAAAAGTGAGCCAATGTGACATGAGCCAAAGTTTGACATTTCATATTACTCTTAAATCCTCCCATCATGCATGGTCAACATCAGAGTCCCCTTTACCAATTGAACCATGGTAAGGGGATTTAATTAAAAGACATATGAAAGAGAACTTCATAAAATTGATTATTATTTATTTATTTATTTATTTATTTTTTTAACTAGAACGGTTATGTTGCATTAATCGGTTTTCAGGCAAGCCTGAATCAGAAAGTTACATATCTAGAGAAGGTTGGTGACCTCTAACAGTGCTGCCAACC
>CBVK0101876003.1:0-12027 GCA_900067695.1 Picea abies
ATGATATATTATTGTACTGTATTTCCTTGTTTGTTGGCAGGTTTCCGACCAACTGTTCCTTGTTCTCTACACACACTCGACAAAGTATTTCTGCTATCACTCTGTTCTAACTTCATACTTTGGGGGGCTCTCTGTTACACATTATTTTTTTCATCCCTATGATCGTTAATGATGTAAACCTATATGTTGCCTTTAGAGGGGTCAATGGCCTGAGTTCCTAAAGAGAGAAGGGAGAAGAACTTTTCCTGAGAAAAGAAGTTGCATTTTCCTATGTAAAAACCTTATAAAAAAGGAAGTTTGCAGGTTGCTATATAGGCAGGGTGTGAGAATGACCCATTCTCACAGGTTGCACTATATCCAGGGTGCGAGATGTTCACAGGTTGCTCTATAGCTAGGGTGCGAGAATGCCTGCATGTGGGAAAAATGAGCGTTTTATCGAATCTTCTAGAAGGAGAAACTTCTATGGTGAGGTGGCATCCGAATAGTTTGGATCTTACTCGCTTTCATGATTTAGTGGGATCATCCTAACCTCCTCACCTTATCCTATTCAACTTATAAAAGGAGAGGAGTTCTCATGGAGAAAGTTAGCTTGGGTTAGCTTTGTTGGTTCATGAGCTTGTTCTTGATTGGCTTGGAATTATCAACTTGGTTGGAGTGACTTTGAGATTTTCTTTCTCAAGATAGATTGTGAGTAGCTATCAGATCTATGGTTTCAGAATCCTTGGAGAAAGAAGTGTGTGGGGAACGAAGGACAGTTGGAAGGGACCTTACGACATCAAGGCCATGGTTGTAATCTCTCTTACACATTTAATATGATACAGTAATATGATTCTTTCCCATAAAGCTATTTCCACTTTATTGTATAATTCCTTGATCATATACATAGATTGACTATTGAATAGATTGTGTTGTCTTCACTTTGGTTGGTTTGTGTTGTCTTGGTCTTGGTCTTGGCTGCACGAGAGCACTGGAGCGAAGCGGGAGCAACAAAGACCAAAGGAAGCGATCATAAGGTATGTTCTTTGTTCTTGCCTCCTAGTTAATTCAATGGTTAGAATCTAGGGAAAGAGTCATGTTCTGTCTTGCTTTGTTCTAGATCCAGGTGGATCTAGGGAGATCGTTTTGTGTCTGCACTTACGGATTTATCCAATAACAATACCCCCGTAATCACCTATGTAAGTCACTATAATAAAGGAAACTAGGTTTCCATCTTGTGAACAGTCACTAGGCGTGTACAATCAATAGTTGGGTGGACCACAATGAGCAGGGTATCAATCCCAAAACCTATCGAGGGTATCAAAAGAAAGTGGTCGAAAAGACAACTGAGGACCTCAAATGGATTCATGATCCATGAAGCTATGTGGAAAATTCAATCGACAGAATCCCATGACAAGTCCTCTATATGTGTTCCACACTACGCTTGGTTCGACTTTGGAGGGGTTATCTCTTCTACCTTTCCTCACGTGACCTCATGTTTATCCCCTATGTTAGAAGGAGGTCCCGTATAACTTTCACATTTACTAGACTTTTCACACCCCGTAGCACTGACTCCAATGTTTGTTTTATAATCCTTGAAGAGTTTCCTCTCCAACCTAAATCAAAGCTCTAGCCTAGACTAGTTGATTGACCCTACAAACATAAAGTCTAGTTGATTTTAAATTAGCATTAATTTTAAGTGGCTTGTCTTAATTCAAGGAAACGAAAATGAAACTAGTGGTGTTTTTTGAGAGACGAAGGAGAAATAAACAAACTGAAAGAAAAATTACTTCTATTTGACAAATAAAGATTTTCAAATTTAAATCTTTAACCAACTTTTCATAACTACCTTTTTTTTTTAGATCTTTTAAAGGAAAAACCTAAAACGAAATTTTACTCGACTACGAGCTACTTAATGTTCTAAGAATTCAGTAAAGAACTTAAGAAAAGAACTATTTTTTCCTAACAAGTAAAAAAACTAACCTAACTACTTAACCAAACTAAGAAATGAAAACTTTTTCAGTTTTTATGCTTCAAACACAAAACTTGAAATAAAATATTTTTATTTTTCTTTAAATCAAGAGAAAGAGGAAAAACTAAAAAACAAGACAAGACCAAAAAATGACTTCTAGCCTACTGCGAATCACAGGGAGTCACTGATGACACCAAACTAGATGATCAAAGACTCACAGACTCGTCTAAAGCCCTTTCAAAGAAAACATAAGAAATCTTTTAAATAATAAGAAAATTGGCGTCAAACCCAGGCTACGACTGTAACAACAGAGACACCGTACTTGATAAAGAAACCCATGAGAAGTATGAATTCAATCAGGGAAGAGGTTGATTGCCTCTCCTTAAAAAAAAATCTTGACACAGGCATGCTACTCACACTTAAGTAGCCTACGAATGTACCCTAGTTGTCTAAAAGCAGGGCACGTATGTACGCATGCAAACTCACTGCAGGCCACATACACCTGTGTAACTTCTCAAAAAAAAACATGAATAGGCATGTTGACAGGGCAAGGAGAACTGGTATGGCACCAACAGGTGACTAGAATCCCTTAAAGACTCAACAACTTACAAAAACTCAAGAAAGGTAGTAAAATTAATTAAAACACCCAAAAACTATCCCCTAAAACCCTAGAGGTTTCCCCAGTATGATCGTCAATTCTTATATAGTGGGAAAACCCCCTATGGAATACACTAGGGTTCAACATCTAGCATATCTAACCATCTAAAAGTCTCTTACTTTTTATAACTACCCCGAATATAACCCACATTCATGCAAAGATCTGGTAACTTTACCTTTAACTCTACATCCAATGTCAATCCTTTCACGTTCGATTGCTCTACTGACTACAAGTCTCCTCCCAAGGCTGACCTGCATTCGCAAAAATATAAAAAAGGAACTACAAACATGCATATCATATGTAAATCATGCGTTAGATGTTAAAATAAAGAATAAATAAAACACAAAGAATTGAGACATCATATTTCGGTACAAAAAAAGTATTCCTTTTATTTATATAACAATGTTTACTTACAATGAGATCGACAAATGCTCCTCGAACCTGGTCCGAGCTCCTTTTTACCAATCTCCAACTACACTTCCACGTATCTTTCTCCTCTCAAACTCTCTCTAGGGAATGGAATAGGCTTATGATGGAGGAAAAAGGAAAGAATGGGAAATTCTGGTACAAATCTCACAAGGTGGTTGCAAATTCTTGGGGCAAGGATGGGATGTGAAACGGGCAGAATTTCATTGTTCTTATGCTTATATTTGGAATGAGACCCCAACACCTCCTTTTATATGACAAAAGGATGGTTATTTGGTTGGGTGATAGGCTATAGGCGGTGGGACAATTGGGAAACTACCCAATAGCCCGTAATCTCAACAAATTCCTTGCAAGTTTTTACGTTTTGAAACTTTTGTGAGTATACGCGGGCTGTAGTGGTGCAACTAGTGTACGTACATGGGATGTAGTGGTGCAACAAGTGTGTGTGCATGGGCAGTAATGGTGCAAGTCACGTACATCTTCAAAAATAGTGTTTTTAAGAAGAGCTACTCAGTGATGGCTTGGAAAAAATAACAAGTAAGAGGCCATGATGCCAGGTATGCATATGTGGTGTAATTTAGGGTTATAAAACCCTTCAACCAACCTCACGCACCCTCATTATTAACTCCGGTGTAAGAAGAGCCTCCTAATATTATCGATTATACAATGGATTTCTCCACTCCCTTATTCAGACACATATGTTGATTTCATAGCCTTGGAGAAGTTTACTCACAAAATCCTATTCTAAGGCTCTAAATCCTAAGCTAGTTTGTGCACCCTATAAAAATTAAATCGTTACTAATCAATTTTAAATTATAGCATTATTTTTAGTGGCCTTGCTTAATCAAAAAGGTGTGATCATGAAACTAGTGATGCTATGACTCAGCAAGTAAAATAAATGAATATGAATAAATGCAAAGCCCTAACTTCAATTTCCAATAAATGATATGCTTTTCAAAATGAAATTTTGAATTCAGTTCTATAATTCTAAATAAAATTCAATCTATCTTTACATGTACCAAGATAAATGATAAAGACTCAAAAGATCAAATGCCAACAATGTAAAATGCCTAATATTTTTGTATTTTCAATATAAAAGAATGAAAATGCAAGGATTGAACAACAACTTGATATAAGAACTCTACTGTATGTAAATAGAGACAAACCAAGTAGTATATCAAGAAGCAAACACCCAACCCAATATGTACGAACAATCAAATAAAAAGGATGATGAGAAAGGAACCACCCAAAAATTCAACCAAAGAAAGGTTTCCTGTCATTCCATAGACACTTGAAAGTCATAAAATAGACCCAAGAAGATTCAACAATCATCAAAACCTACCCAACAACTATGAAACAAAGGGTGATGTACACAACTTTTCAAGGGAAAAGTGCATATATACGCCTCTTGCAAAAGGACAACACGCATATGTACACGACTGTCAGGAAAAAACTTGCATATATCTGTTAAAACATAGCCAGGATAAGGAGAAGGATAAGAAACTCAGACTCAGAATGAATAGAGGCTATCAAGCAGTCATACGACAAGAAACTCAATATAAACGAGAGAAATCTAAGGATTTAAACACTCCAAACCTCAAAAAAATAAGATTATATCCCCAGTATGGTCGCCAATTTTGTTACGAGGAAAATCTCTCTATGGCTAGGGGTAAAACACAATAGAAGGAAATGAAAACAAAAATCAAATCTAATATCAGGTATGCTATATAAACAAATATGCTAGCAAGACAAGATAAAAGGCCTACCTTATCCAAACATTCAATGAAGTCCACCATTGAGCACTTGACTTAAAAAAATATACCTGCAACTTGTCCTCAACAACCAAGAAACGAAAGAATATGGTGATAATATATAATCTTAGCACATTCAATAGAATAATCCATCAAAATTTATAACAAATACGCCCATGGAATCACAATTCAAACATTTGGAAGATTTTCAAGAATAACAAATCAATTGGAGGGTTTGGAGCAACTGCAAGCTAGGGTTTGACAGTCGCATCCATAACAGAGGACAATATGAGCACCAAAGGGGGGCCTGGTAGATAAAGGGAAAGGGACAAGAGGCATAGCTTTCAAGGCACCAATGAAAAGCACCTCGGGATCAGACCCAAAAAAAGGTCAGGAAAGGAACCCAGGAAAAAGTGGATGCATGGGAGAAGAAGCCAGAGAAAATCAGAGCAAGGTGCAAGACACAGCGAAGCCCAACGGGGTGGAAGGGCACAACCTGTGAAACCCCAAAACAACAATGATACCCAAGGTGATACTAGAGGATCCACAGACACAACTCTACAGGGACCATATGAAGATGCATGCACTAATCTACAAGTTCATGGGTTTGTGGTCCATAGAAAGAACATCGCACAATTGGATTAAATATCATTGGAAACCAAACGGAGAAGTGGAGCTCCACCTAGGCTCGAAAGGATTCTTCAAATACATATTCATGAACATGGAGGATAGGGATAGAGTCTTTGAGGGAGGACCATACTTCCACACCTCAGCAGGACTATAAATGTGGCCATGGAAGGAAAATTTCTCCCCAGAAAAAGAGACTTTCAAAAAGGTGTCGGTCTGGCTGATATTTTATTCCTTACCTTTAGACTACTAGTTACCCTCTACTTTCAAAGCAATAGGAAACAAACTGGGTAAATATGTGAAGACCTCAGAAGCCACCCTAAAATGGAGATATACATCTTACACAAGAATCTGGATAGAGATGGATGTGTCGGGAGCACTCCTAGAAGCCATAAGTATAGAATTCAGGGATGAGGAATGGATCCAAAACATAGATTATGAACAAATCCTCTTCAGATGTAGAAAATGCCATGAACATGGCCACTTGATCAAAGAATGACCTCTTAATAAAAAATAGGAAGCGGAAATCCCCAAACCATAGCAGGATGAGGATGGGTTTATAAAACCGAACCCCATAAGCAGAGAAAACAAAAAGAAGAGTAGAAACCTAACAGGAAATAACTCGAAGACCCGTAATAAAACAAAAGGACAAGACAAAACAAATAAAGGGGCAAAAAATGAAAAGGATTCGACAAAATCTCAGGAAGTTAGAGAACAAGCAACAAATGAGCCCACAGATCATTCAAGTAACAAGAAGGAATAGGGGAGTTGCGCAACCTCGATGGATGGAGAAATCAGAGACAACAACACCCCCTTGCAAGAAGCAGAGGGAGATGTAGAAATGACCCCAAACGAAGTAGGCACAGAAGATCCTAATCTCAGAGACCTTGTGGAAAGGGAAGGGATAGATCTCCCGAACATACTGGAACAATGGAAAGGACAAGGATTAGACAATGTACCAACAGAGCAACTTGACCGCATTTAGTACATGTTTCTCCTAAGGGAGGAATCCAAACCTATAGGACTAAAGCGCACACACAAGGAGATTGGAAACCTAGGATTCAAAGCCAGCGAGGGAGAACTACAACTCTCACCCAAGCAGACGCGGTGGAAAAAAGGTAGGAAATTAATTAGCGTAGCCCTACAAGAGTTTGGAGCGCTACTGATAAACTCGGGTAAGATCAAGAAACTCTTCGCCAACTCCCCCCCACATGTTTAAATTAAGGTTATAACTTGGAATATAAGAGGCCTAAACAACCCGAGAAAGCAAAGAATCCTTAGAAATAGAATAAAGAAGGAACAACCAGATCTTTGTTTTATTCAAGAGACAAAATGCAATACAGACAGAATGGAGGCAATCAGTAAACAACAATCGTGCAAGTACAATATGATGGCTATCAAAGGCCACCAAATGGAAGGAGGTATTCTCACTTTATGGAACCCACAAGTACTGAGCCTAATAGCAATCGAAGCAACCAGGCACACCCTTACGGTTTACATGCAAATTATTGGAAACACAGAGGTGATTCTATGCACTAATGTGTATGGGCCCCAGGGGTAAGAGAAAAAGAGAGGAATGATACGAGACTTAGAAGATCTTAAAAACTGATCCAACAACCTCTAATGGATCCTAGCAGGGGAATTCAACATCATCACATCACTTGCAAAGAAAAAAGGAGGTACACGAAGATTGGATAGGGATGCAGAAGAATTCTCAAAGTTCATAGACACAATGGAGATGGTAGACCTCAAAACTAATAATGGTTAGTTCACCTGGAACAATAAATAGATGAACCAGTATAAAGTAGCAAAAAGACTCGACAGATTCCTAGTATCAGAGTCAATCATTATGCAGGGGCTAACCTTAGATTGCAACATCCTCCCCTGGGGGGGATTTGATCACTAGCTAGTGAAACTGGAAGCAGGCTTCCAAACCACACCAAACAACAGACCCTTCAGATTTGAGAAATTCTGGATTGAACACCCGACTTTCAAGGAAAGAATCAAATAGTGGTGGCGGGAGGAGAAACCAGAGAAAGGGACAAGAATGTTCAAACTCTATAAGAAACTAAAGTATATCAAATATAGGCTCAAGGAGTGGAACAAGGACACTTTTGGGAATAAAAACCAAGAGAAACCTGCATTTCAGAGGGCTATATGGAGGAACAAAAAAAGGAAGAGATCCAGATGACCTAGGAATGGGAAGCTCGATGCTAAGAGGAAGAAAAAATTTGGTGACAAAAGTTCTGTATCAGATGGCTAAAGGAAGGAGAACGAAACACCAAGTTTTTTCATAGAACAACCATGGCCAGAAGAGCCCATAAGAAAATATTGAATGTTAAGGACCAGGATGGAATAGAGCAAGAGTCACATAAGGAGATCAAAACTAATCTGGTAAACCACTTCCATGAGATATCCCAGCAGCCCAACCAAGACAAAACACAAGCCATACAAAGGATAATCCAGCATATCCCTGCCTAGTCACCGAGGATCAAAATAAAAACCTGAACAAACCCATTGCGTAGGAGGAAATTGACCAAGTACTCCAGGAAATTCCCAATGGGAAAGCCCCTGGTCGAGATGGTTTCACAGTGGAGTTTTTCAAATCCTGTTGGGAAATTGTCAAACATGATGTTTATAGGGTAGTGGAAGACTCTAGAAGGTTAGACTCCATTCTAAAAGTGCTAAATGCTACAATGATTACACTAATCCCCAAAGAAAATGAATCCAAAACCCCTGATCATTGCAGACCAATAGCACTGTGCAACGTGGTTTATAAGATAATCTCCAAACTTATAGAAAATAGATTGAAACCCCTCCTACGCACATTGGTTTCAGAAGAACATGCATGCTTCATGGAAGGAAGACAAATAATGGACAATATCATCCATGCCCACAAGCTTATCCACACCCTGAAGCTTCAGAAGAGAGGGGGGATGATAATACAACTGGACCTAGAAAAATCTTATGAAAAAATTAGCTGGCACTATATGGTCAAGATTTTGGAAGCCTTTGGTTTCACCCAGCACTGGATCAGCTGGATATTCAACCTAGTATCCACAACAAGCTACTCACTACTAATAAATGGAGGCCCTACCAAACCTTTCTATCCCATGAGAGGCATAAGACAAGGAGACCCATTGTCCCCCTTCCTTTTCATTCTGATGATGGAAGGTCTCAATAGAAGCATAATAAGTGCAATTGCAACAGGTGAAATAACAAGTATCAAACCTTACAAAAATTTCCCCACTTCTACACACCAATAGTTCGTGGATGACACCTTACTTCATGGAATCCCTATGATCAAGGAAGCAAAATCCTACAAACGAATCCTAGAAGAGTTTGAGGAAGCCTTGGGTGCAGAGATCAACCATTACAAATCTATGATCTTCTTCTTTAATACCAACCCCGCAATCCAAAGAAATTTGGCCAACATTTTGGGCTTTGAACGCAAATCACTCCCAACTAAGTACTCGGGCATTCCCCTAACAGACAAAGCTTACAAAAATGTCAAATTGGGAAGGAATAATCAACAAATTATAGGAGCAAGTGAAAACTAGACATACAGATCCCTCAAGCTAGCGGGAAGACTTATTCTAACCAAGTCTGTTTTTCAAGCAATTCCAACTTTTATGATGTCTGTTTTCCCACCCCCTAAGGGGATACTACAAAAAATAAGAACCATCCAAAGGGACTTCCTGTGGTGAGGAGAGGAAACAAGGAGAAAATGGGCCCTAGTGGCTTGGGAGAAGGTCTGTAAACCAAAAATCAAAGGAGATGTGGGGCTACAAGACCCACAAGTGACCAATGACACCTACGGGGTGAAACTCTGGTGGCGTTGGGTCAAAGAAACTACTACACCATGGGTAAACCTGTGGAAGGAAAAGTATGCCCTAGACATAAGCGACCAAGATAGAAACCACTTCAAAGGCACCAGGGAAGGTTCAACCATATAGAACCTATCCTGGCACAACAAAGCCTAGATTCAGACACACAACTTTTGGGAAGTAAGGAATGGAAGAACAACCATATTCTAGGAGGAATCCTGGCAACAAGAACCTAGAATGGAGAAACCAGACAGGTAAGAACTCCAACAGAAGTTGATCGCGCAAGGTAAAACTAGAGTCTAGCATTACTGGAAACAAGAAAGAGATGACAACAAATGGAGAATCTGGAACACTCTCACCCCACAGAATAGAGCCCAAACCGCAACAACAATAAAAGAGGTGGAGGAATTGGGGAGATGAAAAATTGCAGTCATGAAAGGAAATGACCAGCTGAGATGGGGACAAAAAGATGATGAAGAATTCAATCTAAAACAAGTTCAACACTATATCACGGACCAGGACCAAGAAGACCCAACGCAACAATGGGATAAGCTTTGGAACAACCCCCATTTGCCAAAAATAAAAAATTTCCAATGGTTAATACTCCGCAACCGAATTCTAACTTGGGAAAAACTAAGGAAAAGAGGACTCATAGGTCCTTCTATATGTAACCTCTATCAAGCCAAGGAAGAAACAATGAACCATCTCCTTGACAAATTCACCTACACAACAAAAATATGGGACTTGGCAACAGGTATCTTTCGACAGTCAAATAAGATTCAACTTAACATCTCCACAACTATTAATATTTGGAAAGAGAACTATAGAGAAAATGAAGAGGTGAATCTCTGTTGGACCCTCATCCCGAGAATGATCATATGGGAAACATGGAAGGAAAGGAACTGGTGCATCTTCAGAAACCAAAGATGTTGGAAGGGAATATCAAGGAAACAATAATCTCCATGACAAAAGAAATGGTATAGAGCCGCAACTGCTAGACAGGAAGAGCGTAACTCATAGACCAGGACTCCCGAATCCTGGAATCCTTCCACCTAAAAGACAGACGCAACCCCAATTAGTTAAGAAAACCACCGCAACTCCAAGTAGTTGAGAGTAACTAGAAACCATCACCAGTAGGCTCCCTCAAGACGAATTTCGGTGAGGCGTTGAAAGGTAACCAAGGATGGATAGGAATGGGAGGAGTAATCAGGGACAGTAGAGGAAATATCATCTGGCTATACATTGGGAGTATGGGAAACTCAACCAACAACACTATAGAATTCAGATCTCTGGAGACCGTCCTCAAGATTCTAGGCCGGGAAGGGATGACAAATGCCATAGTGGAAGTATATTCCACGTTGGTTATCAAAACAGTAAGGAGACTCCAAAACGGTACCAGAGTGGGAAAAATTCAGAGGCACTGGCACTTGGCATAGCCCCTACAAAACATTCAGGAACACTTGCAGACAGGGATCACAGTGGAGTTGCACTTGGTACGGAGGTCAGCAAATGGACTGGCGACCATAATCGCTAATGAGGGGGTCAACAAGGAATGACCAGAACTGGACACTATCTAGAGTAACATCCCGAATAGTCAGTTCCGAATAGACTGCATCCAACTCGCGACAAAAGACTGAGACGACAACCGAAGTATGGATGACCAAATCGAGGATGGAGGCACAAAAATAACTAAAGGGCATGTAGGATCCAAGCAGAATCTGATAGCCCACCATTCAAACACGATTTACAATGAAGATCCAGGTCACACAACAAGAGGAGGTACGACACAAAAAGGAACAAGAGAAGAACCCAAGACAAAAACCACCACAAACAATCCAAGATGGTACGAATGAAGAAAACCCATAGTAAGAGAGGGCCCTAGGGGAAATAACCTCTGACAAGCACTCGAAGGATTACAAGGATGGAGAAAGTGGCCAGAGAAGCCAAGAATACCTTTCTCATGCAGGTCGATCCAAAGGGAAAAGTGATCATCAACAAGTGGGAGAGAGAAATCAACACCACACGCAAGGGAAAAGCCTGGACATAACTAATTCAAGAAGCATATGGGATAAGGGATGTAGGGGCTACTCAGCCCTGAACAACCCTCTACCACAAAATGGTGGAGGAGGCCCGACAAACAAAAATGTTGATAGGCAAGATGAATGTTGACCGAAAAGAGACCAACAGGGAGGCTATCAGGGACCACAAGAAGGTGCTCACAGAAATTTTGAGTCACCTCAGCAACCTGGAGGCCAGTGGAAAAAGACTAGCTGAGGACCAAAGGAGCAAAAAGGAAAAAATGGAATGAATGGCAATCCAATTCCACCTTTACTTACGGTATGTCCACCACATGGACATCACTCCAACAGACCGGAGCGGAACACCATATTGTATCAGAAAGACACGCATGGTGGAGCAGAGGAAGGAGAACAAGGCAAGAAAGGATGGCAACACAAGACATCCCATCATCCTGGACTAGTGCTATTTCAACCCCTGGTCAAGTTGTTTTTAGTGTAGGAGCTACCCCTATTTTATGGTTATGTTTTTTATGTATATGTTATGTTATAATCTTTCAAACTGGTTTCCATAGGATTGGTTTGGTTTCCCATGGTGATGGTCCAGCCCCCTTGCTATATTAGACAACGCAACTCTGGGATCCTTGATCTGGTTTCCTTTTTGGCAGATCAAGGGATTCCCCTTTTCTTTTTTGTATCATAACTTCTTTCAGTAATACTGGATTTCACTCACTTACAAAAAAAAAAAAAACAATTCAAATATTTGCAAGATGTA
>CBVK0101876015.1:0-12495 GCA_900067695.1 Picea abies
GCTTTTCGAGCACATAAACAAAATTCTAAAGAATCAAGTAATCACTTACCCTCTTAAGGTCTAGTATACCAATTTTGTGTTAGTGAACGTTAATCGCCATCATCATCATCATCATTCTTGGTCGTCAAGATAAATGAAAGACTTTAATTTCCAGAATTTACTTCCTTCCGTGACAAAAGATAAAAGATATTCATTAATCATTACAAGAGATTTTTTAAATGATAATCATAACAATAATCGTTTACTTTAAATTTAGATGTTTTAATGCATTTAAATTCAAGTTTTTTTTATTTGTGATTGTGTTTTGCTCATTTAGGTTTATAGTGCATTTATGTTTTTTTTTAATTCTTTTTTTAGGGTTTTTTTATTGAGGATTTTCTAGTGGGATGGGTCACCTTCTTTTAATGAGGTGTCCAATGGTTGCTAAGTGGGTGAATTGAGCACCTTCCATTCCGCTCCATTTATTAGTTGTGGGTGTGTTCTCATTTACTTCATTTTCGTTGGTGAGTGGGTGAATTGAGCACTCCATTTCTTAGGTGTGCGTGTGTTACTTAATTATCCCAATTTAGAATAAGTGGAGCTAAAAATATGTAGAGACAGGGGTAGAGATTGATTGAATGCAACAAAAAATTTTGTTAAATTTTGGTTTTTTAATTGGTTAAATTTTTGGTTTTTTAGTTACTAGTAAAATATAAGAAGAAATGAAATGTTGTAATTTGAGGTGTGTATATTCAATTGTACCTGACATTCCAGTAGACACTTCAGTAAGTTTTTTGGTCCTAATTGTAAGAAGTTGTAAACTTTTCCATGGGCAAGTTGTATTCCCCAAGCCCTAATTGAGTCGGGCCTACATAGTTTGATCATGTAGCATGTATCCCTAGTTTTGAGTAGCTTTGGGAGGGATGATACATTAGGTGTACTCGTATGCTAGCTTGATGATGAATTGAAAATTTTCAATCTTTGATTAACAAGAGGGGATGTGAGATAAAGTAATCTCAAATATTGTTAGGACCATAATGAGGAGTGTTAAGTCATAGTTAAGGAAGGGAAGCTGGCGATACAAATAGTTTTTACCGAATATAATTAAGGGGTAATGTTAAGGAAAATGAATTAATTACAGGAGTTGGTAAATCGTAATGCATGTGTGACCAAATATATAGAACACATGAATGTGTTGTGGTGTGGTACATCAATTTTGTGTATGTGTATATCTTGACATTACCTTGATTTGTGTTTCTTCATATGAACAACGATATAAGCTTTATGTTGATGTGAGCAACTACAATAATAATATACTTTGGAATTGCATGTTAGTCAACTTATCTTAGTTAGTTGAGCATCAAGAAACCACACTTATTGCAACAATAATCTTTCATGCCAATTGGGATTTCACTCGGATAGACGCATTAGGTATGTTGCACATAGGCATGAATCTTGATAGTCATTTAGTGAATTTGGTGCACAATAAATCCTCATGATGAGTGTTGGAAACAAAGCAACCATTGTTCAAGATAGGATTTTGTTCAACCAAGTTGGCATTTTCCCAACAAGTCTAGCTGAATTTCCAGAGGTTGGAATCAGTGAAATGAGAATGGTTTATAGTTTTTACCTTGGGCACTGTAAACTCCTTTCCTGGATGTTTAGCTGCTTCCAAAGTTCTCCCAAGGCCTCTGACATTAAACTATGAAGAAAACTCAACGAATACCTCAAGTGCTTTGAAAAAAATGAGTTATTCAGTTATTAACCAGAGGGGTAATCCACAGATGATCTATGCATGCTTTTATGCATTTAATGAACTCTTAGAAAACCTGTACAATGAAAAGGATATTTGTCAAAAAAATTGTAGGATGTAGGATGTGTTGCGAGAGATATGAGATGAAATTTTTTGAATGAGGCCGAGTTGGTTTCTTTGGCTATGAGTGCTAAGAAAGAGAAGTTGACTCATCCTAGTAGTTGCCACATTCTTCTACTTCTGTTAAACATTTTAAGAAGATACACATTGATTATTGCTCAACATACTCTTATAAAGTGTATGTTGAAACCATCCGTCCTTACTCAGCTTTATATTGTCTGTGTTAGTGACCAAAGATGGAACATTTTGTAGAATATCCTCCCAAGATTATAGGGATGGCAGAGTGTATTTCGCGAGGAGAGTTGAAGTGATCATGGGCTCCTAACTCCTTGTCCCTATTGCATCCTCCCTCTTTTCCTTATTTTTCTTCCTTCTAGGCATCTTCAACATTTCCATTCCTCCTTCTCTTCCCCCTCTTTCATTTTGAGCACTTTGTGTATATTTAACATGCCATTATAAGGGAAAGAGGCATACTAGTGTCTCAACTAGAAAGGTGGATGGGGATTCATTTTGAGCACTTTGTGTATAGTTAAGATGCCATTATAAGGGAAAGAGGCATACTAGTGTCTCAACTAGAAAGGTGGATGGGGATTCCTTTGTTCTTGAGAAGGGTGAGTTTTTTGGTTGGTTAGGAATCTCCTTAATAGTTGGTAAGAAGGAGTAATTTTCATAGGAACTTATGAAGTTGGGTGGAGGGGATGGGGGGTTTAGAGAGACCAAATTCAAATATTTCTCAACCTAATGGGCTAGATCCAAAGATGCATGGGATTTGTCTAGTTTGTTGAGGAAGAGGGTTGGATTTTGAATCATAGAACTAATATTAGAAGGCATTTGAATAGATAAAAGGGCACCTTCAGATGGAGAGGTTAGGAATGATTGTTGCCTCTTCAAGCTCAATTAAGGATTCAAAGAAATTGGAGGGTGCCAGAGGAAGGGTGGCTTTGGGTGTTGTTGCGGGTCATGATTGAGAGAACTTCTTATTTTCTTGGGTCTTTTTGGTTGGCTACCATTTGTCAATAGGAGGTTGGTTTGAGATTGTGGGAACAACATTGCTCTTAGAATCCTTAGCAAAGTTCCCATATCCATATCATGCAATACATTTAAAGGGTAGTTGATCATAGTCCAAAGGTTGGAGATGAGACTATTCATCTAGAGTGAGGTTAATGGATTCTACTAGACCCTTAGCTAGATCCACTTCAACAAAAAATTGTTTTCAAGAAAACCTCCCATCTTTTGGCTCATCTTTGTAAATATACTTACCTAGTGTGTTGTTTATGGCTTTGAGTTATTGATCATTCAAGTAGTGAAGAGGTAGGTGAGGAAGGTGTCACCATAACAAACCAAAAAATGATGCATCACATGCTAGATTGAGGGAATGTGACCAATGGTTTAGATACATCTATTATACCCTAAGGACGAACCCTAATTGTACATATAATTGTAAATGTAAATATGTTTATAGGCTAGTGAGATGTTGACACTCAGTTTCAGTGTTGCACACACTTGGGTAACTACATAGAGATTCTTTATCAAGATAGGAGTGCACAAGTCATAATGTTGTGCACACTTGGGGTAAGTGCGTGGTAGGTAGTGACCTAGAATGACCTGGAAGTGCACAGAGTTGAGTTATAAATGACTGCCTATATATTGAGGTTAGAGTGCCTATGTGGTTATTAGGCTGGATATATAGATGCTAAAAATGGCCAGTGATTCATCATTGTAATATTTAATCATGTGAAAATATTAATGAAAACAAATCATTGCGGCAGACCAACCATGTAAAAGAGTATGGGGGACTAAACTCCACTAGATAGGGAAAAGGGGATAAAAGTTAAGGATAAGGGTCTAAGTTAGGGTGCTTAAGCCCAAAGGAATATTATCTTACTATTCATTAAAGTATAAAGTATGGATAATTATTTTATCCTAAGTTCTAAGGATGGGGACAAGTGGGCACAAGGTATTTCTCAACATGACAAGTGTCAAGTTGGGAACATGCATACGTATAGTTTGGACTTAGTTCATTTTCCTATCATTCCATCATCATTCACTCACTCATTCAGTTTTCCTTCATACTTTCCTCTTACTATCAATGTATCTGTACCCTGGTTAGCTAGGAGTTGGATTGAAGAAGTGGGTTGCCAATCCCGTAGGATATTGAAGAGGTGCATTGTCAGGCTCGTGAGTATTCTCTCCAAGTGAGAGAATTGTTGGGAATTAATTCCCAAAGGTTCCAAACCATAGCTACATGGCTCTAAGACTTCACGGCTGTCATATTGCTAAAGCCCCATAAGGGAAGTGGGGTCACCGATGGATTGTTGAGTAGAGAAGGGGCACACTTCCTTGGGTGGGAGATGCATGTGGGGAATGAGGGATTGTAGGTTGTTACATTGAATTGGCACATGTGACTAAACTTTCCTACTGTCTAATATATCTTAGTCAGTTTACGAATCCTTTACCTGGGTGGAGTTTAGTACCATCTTGGGGGTCACCCATTGCTGAGAGTTATGAGCAGTGTCGTCTAGGGATAGGAGGAACGTGGAAGTTTTGCACACAGTTCGTGTTATTTTAATAAAATATAACTGTCAATTTGTGTTAACTCATGTCTTGCGCTAATATTTATGC
The DNA here is from genome assembly GCA_900067695.1 of Picea abies. Classification (NCBI taxonomy): domain Eukaryota; kingdom Viridiplantae; phylum Streptophyta; class Pinopsida; order Pinales; family Pinaceae; genus Picea; species Picea abies. The sequence continues at coordinate 4,475 of CBVK0101876015.1, forward strand.
ATTTGTTTTCGTGGGTTTTTCCTGTGTATGTTGCATGGGTATTTCTATTATTATTTTGTATGAATCTGTGCATTTGTTGAGTATTTTTATAGTTTAAATTTGTATCAGAGTTCAAAATTTAAGTGGCATAGCCTAGAAGGTGGTTGGGGATGCTACACATTAGTCATGGAGCCCTGAAGTATTGACTAGTTCGAAAGACAAGGTCATGGTTCTCTCTTAGTTCAAGCAAGTAGGTAAAATATCCTCTTCCACTCAAATAATAAGACAATTTACCCAAAATAAGATGCACTCATTTCTTCTATAGATAGACCTCCATTACCTTAGGAGAGATATAAGTGATTGTAAACTATCTAGTGAGCACATAATCATCTTGGGTGATCTCTTTCATTCTAAGTGATGATGATGTCAACTACATATTCAATATTTGATCCACTTTCTTAACAACAAAGATGGAGTGATCTTGTTTCCAACCATGTATTTTCAAGTTTACTAGGGATTTGAAGGGAAATTCATCATTTGAGGATAAGAGGTAAGGTGTTGTGCCAGTGGAGAACTTGGGTGGCTGGCCAAAACATCCACCATTTGTGTATGACACAACACAATTTTGACTTCACGGAAAGGCTATTGCATTATACTTGGCCCAAATTACACCTAACACTTAGAAACAATACCATTTAACATTTCATGATAACATTCATACTCAGAATATGAAATTAATAAAACAAATCAAGCATATAGTCAAGTAATTTAGGTGGCCAAACCATCCTGATACCCAAGTTTTATTACAAGAGAAAATAGTGTGTCAAGCCTGGAGTTCGTGCCACACCAAAGAAGATTTACAAGGAGCTTCAAATCAGTTATATCCAACAATATGCCTATGAGAATACAAAAGACAGAACTCTATCATGCCCACCCTTTTGAATCCCTTCATGCCAGAGTAAGAAAGCTAGACAATTTACTTCTCCTTCATGCTTCAATCTTGTTGTTCATGTTGCCTCTTCCTTAGTTCATTCAACCCCTCTCTCGGCTACCAAAATTGTGTTACTTCCACACTTGATCATGCAACATCACACCTCACCACCAAACTGAACTCGTCCATCAGCTTCCTCATCTCAAGAAAACTCGCCCTCTTCTTTTTTCTTCGTTGGAGACTCCACAAGGTGGCACAAGTTGCCCACTAGGTGCAACTTGGACCCTTGTGAGGAAATTTCCCTCTCTATCACAAATTTACCTTAGATGCATTAGTACTTGTGATTGTGAAGTATGATTGTTGAATGCTCAATGTCGTCCATTTTGGTCTCACCGTTGTGCATATATAGGTATCTTCCCATATGAATCGATGAGTCTCTTAAACATGGGTGAGTCGACCTCTCATTTGCAAATTTTTTCCACTTAACTGTTTGACCAACCTTCATTCAGGTTTTTGTATACCTTAGGTTATTCGAGTTGATTCACCTAAATGCACCCTACTCACCTTGAACAACTCGTGCATTTCGTTGGTGCCCGAGTCTTTCATACAACCTTCATTAAATGGTTCATGATATAACTTTTGTTGCAAGATACCTAGGTTATCTCCACTGAATATTCAATCGATTCCCCAATTCATCCAAATGACCCATCATGGGTGAATGGGTCCCTTAGGTCAGTCAGTTCGACTCACCTAAGTGTGCCCTCCTCATGGCTTAACTAATTTTTCATTTCGTGATGCACATAATATTTCTCCCATGACCTTCATCAAAACTCCTTGTCTAATTTGTGTCGAAGGAAACTTGGTTCAAGTCACCTCTTGTTGTGTCACACAACCAAGATGACCACAACTCAGCCTATATATGAAGACATCTTTTCTTCGAGTATGTGGAGCATCCTTCCTACTCGATTATCCTCATTTTGGTTTGTTATAGTAGGGTGCATGCACATGGGATTGGTTCCCCAGGTATTATATCCTCCCCAAATACAATTTATCTCCCCTCTCAGCAACATCCATAGACATATGTTGTCTACAAGTCTCTACATGAACTTGTGCATCCATCACAACTACTGTTGGAAACCCCAAGTTTCATGCCAAAATGGAAACTGGAAAATTCTTCCATAGTGGAAAGCTCAAGTTTCATGTGAAGTGGAAACCGCAACTTTCCACAACACTTGTGATCATACGCAACACCATGAAGCCATCCATGCTTCCCAAAGCCATGGTGCAACCAACCTATTTCTTCCCCAACTCTGTCTATAATTTTTTACAAGCTACATTTTCTATTGTGATGATCACTCTCTGCCCCACTCCGATCGAAACCACTATTGCAACCCCAATCAAAATATGAAAATGTAAAATTGTTGAACTACTGTGCCAATACTCCAACCATGTCACTCATGTCTTTGCACACTACATGCCTAAACTTATTGAACAAGTTGGGTAGTTAATCCCACTTCACACCCAATCTATGAAAGTGTACCTCCCCACTACTGCACATAGTTGTTTCTATCCAAATTTAACCACATGTTAAACCCAAAAATACCAAGGCAATATTGCACTTTCCTCCCTTTTGTTATCATTGTCCAACTCTATCAATAAGTTCTTTTGGAATGTCCAAGTATCACAAAAGTGAATCACTGTAAATCTAGAACCCAACCCCTTTGCTATGTCATTACGCCCTAACTTGTTCGAGTGTCGAAACCGTTGGGTGATCGGTCCAACCTTCTTATTCACTTTTACAAAATCACACCTCCATGTCAAAACTAGTCTCATCCATATTACACAAATTGACTCATCCATACAATGTCTCACCAAGGAAACTCCTTTTCCCCACTGCATTGTGATGTCACTCAAAAATGAAGTCTTCTTATAACTTCCTAATATCAACGTCTACTTTTCAATGAAAGATACTATCACTTCTTCACTCCATCACACCCATCTCATACCACATCCAAGCTATGTGAAAATTCATTGAAATGATTGCATGTCCACCACTTGTGCGACCAACCAAATCCACTCTCTTCGCTCATCAAAACAAATGTAGGATCCCTAGGACTACCTCATCACTATTGCAAATGTTCCCTCCATGGAACCTCGGTTTTCTCACAGTTCCACCCAAGTTAGTGTTATCTTGGCTTCTTTGATTAATCTCCCATCTTCTTCATCACATATCTATGAGTTGTTCCAAGTGCGCAAGTCTCACACATAAATTAGTCGTCACCACTATACTACTTTGTTCATGTTGCACTTCAACTTGTCCTTGTGATCCTTTGATCTATGCAAGTCAGTAATTTCCTCCGCAAGTGTCAAAAAGAATTGTCCAAAGTGATCAAAGTAAAACAAGTTACCACAACTCCTCTTTGTCTCTTGGAATAAACCAAAGTGTTTCTTCCCTGAGTCATTTCTTCTTCCATATTTCCATCATGACGATTCATTCATCACATGACTACTCAATAAAACTAGCTAAGGCATGCATGCTCTAAGGCACCTCACCCAACCTCTCAAAAAATAACGCATATTAATGTCATCTTCATCACAACAAGCTCTCCAACATGCCTCATAAAAGAGATAGACAACAATCAAATCCATCTCCATATCTACAACCAAATCTTCCTAAGTCCCTTTCTTGAACTCACCAAAGCAAGTTTCCCAATGCCCTCATACACATCACCCACACTATAGTACTACAAACTTTTCATGACTCCAATGAAAGTCACAACACTTGGAACCTGCCCAAGTCTGTGTTGGAAATAAGTCACACTTGTTCTTCACCAAGACTCCCCATTTAACTCCAAGGAACCTAATGAAATAACTCATATCCTACAAATAACTTGAAAAAATCATTCTTGTTCACGACATCTCCAATAAACCCATGGTTCAATTCATCATGTTGTCATAGGTCTACAACTCACCCTAAGCTACCAAGTCTGATTACGAAATGAACCTCCTATCCATGGCTTAGGAGAAAGTTCTTCCCCATCAAATTTCGACTAATTCAAAAACAATGAAGTGCCCAAGTCAGCACACTCCAAATTAACTCCCTGTTCATACCTCGTTTATATTCATCATCAAGGTTCCATGCGCCAGAGCTCATACACATCACCCACACTATAGTACTACAAACTTTTCATGACTCCAATGAAAGTCACAACACTTGGAACCTGCCCAAGTCTGTGTTGGAAATAAGTCACACTTGTTCTTCACCAAGACTCCCCATTTAACTCCAAGGAACCTAATGAAATAACTCATATCCTACAAATAACTTGAAAAAATCATTCTTGTTCACGACATCTCCAATAAACCCATGGTTCAATTCATCATGTTGTCATAGGTCTACAACTCACCCTAAGCTACCAAGTCTGATTACGAAATGAACCTCCTATCCATGGCTTAGGAGAAAGTTCTTCCCCATCAAATTTCGACTAATTCAAAAACAATGAAGTGCCCAAGTCAGCACACTCCAAATTAACTCCCTGTTCATACCTCGTTTATATTCATCATCAAGGTTCCATGCGCCAGAGCACACCTTGTCACAACAATATGTCACTGCACCCCAAGGTTTTTCAACAACATGACTCAACAACCTTGTATAGTGAATCCCAACATAGACACATGTCGGCAAGGTGCATCCAAAATCTTCACATCAAATATTCAACTCAGCTATGTGATATGCAAGACTTTGTCTAATTCACTTTCTCCATGCAACCAACTGAACTCATATTCACTATCCTACCATCTTTGTACCCTGAATGTTTTTGCCTCAGAACACCATGCACACACCACTCAATTGTTAAGTTATATTTTTGTTACCAAATTTCATAACTCTGTAAATAGTCACCTCGTACGAAGGCTTTGATCACTATCCACGACCCAACTAACACAATTGTTGTTCTTGGTGATGCACGACACAAATATGTCATGGTGAAAATGTTCTCAACCAACTTCCCTATGACTCGGGTTGTTCTTTGATACCAACTATCATGAATGTGACAGTGGTAAATGCCACTCACCAAATTATCTTTCTTAAGTGCTATGATAGCAACTATCATCGAGATAGTGGTGAAGAGCTCTCCAACCTTTCATCAAAATATGAAATGAACAATATATGATACCAACTGTCACAACAATCACAGTGGTGAAGAGATCACCAAATTTTCAACAAAAAAAACTAAAAATTGTCCCTTGTTTCGCTACCTGATCTGAATGTGATAAGGTTTTACTGACAAAATTTGCAAGTTAAGTTTATGTATTTAACAAGGCATCGGATCAATAAGAATGTGATACATAAACTTATAAATATTATGTAGAATTAACAATGATTAAGTGCATAATTTAAAGTAGAAACAATAGAAGCAAAAGAGAAATGATACAGGAGAAGTTTGATAACGGAGTTCACCAAGGTGTGGCTACATCTTCGGGTCCGACTTCCAGTAGTAATCTCTTTATTGCTCTTCTAGGAATGCTCAATTACATCAAGAATTTGTTTACAATCTGCTTCAAAAGAACTATGAATTTGTTGTACATGACATCCATGAATAGATGAAAAAGAATTCACCAAAATCCTCTCTCGAACGGTCTCAAAATGACTCTTAAAACATGAGAACTAGAAAATATGGTCTTTCTCCTATAAACTTTCTCTCCACATCCCTTCATCAAAAATCCATTTTCTTTTTTGACAAAATGACCTGGTTTATGTACAAAAAGAGTCAGGGGTTGAATCCCAACTTCTCCCCAAGTTCTGGCCTCTTCCTAGGCTCAAATCCCCAAAAACATGGTAATAAACCCATAATACAAAGCACAAATATCGTTATATAGTTGAAAACCCAATTTTGGGTTGCAAATGTGCGTGCACCCCTAGATCTCGGCCCCTGGTTATGTATCCATCCACCCTGGTCAAGGGGTAGCCCCCACTGACCAAGACCTCACCCCAGTTTTCTCGCCACATTGACACAAAAACATGGGTGGTAGTAGTGGTTTCAATCCACACATGTACTCCATCTCAGTTATTAGAGTGTTGTTAAGTCGTTTCCTGAAGAGAAGGTCGGAGGTTCAAACCGCTAGGAGGCGAATGTTTTTTTTTACCCGGGATTATTGGCCTAATACAAGGTGCCATGTGGCACCCTATGATTGGGCCACATAGCAATACCCTGTTGGTTCATACCACTCCACTACATAGTCAGTGCAAACTAATCCACCTAGTCATCTATCTACACCTCTGGATAGTCAGCTATAAAGTCAACATTGTATGCCACATGTCATAACCAGAGCCTACCACTTGTATACCATGTCACCAACCATACCCTGGCAGTTTTCATTCATACTTCTACATGTCATCATCGGGGCATGCCATGTCACTATATGGACTGCCACTTAATAAACGGTATGATCGAGTCATTTGCCACATCAACCTATGAAACGTCCAAATTTGTCTTCCACGTGGAAGCACCTGGTGATGCCATGTCATCATTCGTATAATACGTACGACTAAAATTACCCTTCCATGTGTCATGATGATGTACTTTTTATGTCAGCAGTATGGAATGTTGACTTTGACTTTTTTCTTGTTTGACCAAAACTTCAGACTACTATAACTTTCGCATACAGACTCAGATTTTTGATCTATTTACACCATCGAAAATATTGCAATGAGCACTTAGATATGGTATAGTTTTCTTGAGAATTGGAGAACTTTTATTTTTGAGCATGTCGGGATCCTCCTGGATCACACCTCCCCAATGGAATCTTTTGGACCACCTAAAGTCTAGTTTTACTCAAGCAGGAAGTGAGGGTACTACCTCACCACAACAAACATGAAAACTGTGATAGCATTGTTCATCAAATCAATCATCCCATCCATTGCACATACATTTACATTATTTGTCGCATTTACTATCGATACACCATTGACTAGCAACAAACTAAGAAATAATACTAAATATACAAAAGAGAATGATAATTTAACATGCTTTATCTTATGAGCAGGAACAATAACCAATGTATGCATCTGAACCTCATGTTCTACTTCTTCTAACACTTGATAATTGTTAGCAAAATACTTAAAATTTTTGTGATTAGCATCACTTTCTTTCTAATTTGTTACAGACATAAGTGTTAAACTTTTTCTTACATTTACCATTCTTTTTAACTGCCTTGTAGTTGCAAAATATCTATCAGTTTTCATGCAATGGGCATGAACAATGTACTCTTTACCATCTTTCTTGAAGCAATATTTGTTTTCCTCCCTATAGAAGATGGATTTTCTATCATAAAGGTATGGGATTCCCAGAACAATACCACGTATATCTAGTGGAACAACATCAAGCTCTACTTCATCAAGATATTTAGAAGTGATTGTAAACTTAATTTTACATTGTTTGGTTACTTGTAAATTATTATCGCCACATATCCATCCCAATGGATATGGTCTAGGATGTGGCTTAGTTTCAAGTCCCAAATTCTTTACAACCTCTTCACTGATTAGATTGGCTTTTGATCCACTGTCTACAAGAGTATCAACTTTAACATGATTTGTTATGACCCTTATGTGGAAAAGTTCATTCCTTTTGCACTCATCATTTACAACATCTGAATTAGAAGAGCTAGTACTTGCAATAGAAGTTATACCTCAGATTCCCATAACTACAATTTTAGTCTCATCAACTAAGTCTAATCCCAGATCCTCTTGAACTATTGCAGCTATGGTATTCTTTCTCCCTTGATTGACATACTTCTTTGGCTTCAACTCAGAGTGCAAGATCCAACAATGATCTTCATCATGGTCTTCCTTCTTGTAATGCTTACAAGTAGGCTTCTCCTTCTTTGATGTGGTTGTCTTCTTCTCTTTCCCTTTTCCTTTGCTTAAATCCTTTCCTCGTAAGGCATCTGTAGAAAAACTATCACCAACATTCCTTTTCCCTGATTCATTGTGGATGGCTTGTACACACACTTCATCAAAGTTAGAAGGATTTAACATAATAATAGTATGCTTGAGATAAGAGTGCAAACCACCAATATATTTAAGAAGTGTTTCTTGTGTATATAAAGGAATACC
>CBVK0101876148.1:0-27301 GCA_900067695.1 Picea abies
GTGGGAGGGGGGGGCATTATGAGAGAAATTATATAAAATTGGACTTTTATTCGAGCATTAAAATTAGAAGAATTTATTATCTATTAGTATTACTCACTATGTTGCATAAAATTGTTGAAAATACATATTGAAATACTTTTATAAGCCTGAGTAAATGTCATACAAAAATTTGCCACACTCGTACACTAGTTTATCTAATATTTTGTATGTATTTCTAGATAGAACAAAATTGTTTTGACCAACCTGTACCATTGTAAAAATAGAAATTTTTAGTTTCTACAGAGTATAAATGAATATTGATACTCCTGAATATGACATTTTAGTGGCAAAGAAGACACTCAGATCAGAATCTCAAATACTTTCTATTTTTAAAATGATTTGGTTCCCTGTTAAAGGGCATTTCATTGGTAATGACCCTGAATTCATTGACTAGAATGGATAAAATCCTGAGCTAGTGTACACCAGCCTCAAAATCTCCAACTTTATCATACACATTTATTTCATTTCTTTACTTTTGTTAACCCACTTTAACTAACAAGATATGCATATAACTTAACCAGAGGAGAATGCAAAAACCAACCTCTTTAGACATCAAAAACATGTCATGGAGAAAAGGCTACGCCATTGGATGATTAATTTTCAATATGGACTGCTAGTGTACACCAGCCTTAGAATTTCCAACTGTCATACACATTAATTTCATTTCTTTACTTTTGTGAACCCGCTTTAACTAACAAGATATACATACAATTTAAGCAGAGGAGGATGCAAAAACCAACCTCTTTAGACATAAAAAAAACATGTCATGGAGAAAAGGCTACGCCATTAGATGATAAATTTTCAATATGGAGTTCATCTTGGTCTTCACTACCCACCTTAGACTCCAACCTCTGCACCCACAAGAAAGTTTGGAAACCCATTTAGTTTTTATGAAATAGCTTCCCAAATATCCAATACATTCGGGGAATATTTCCGTTGCAATAATACTAAACAAAACACAAACATCCATCAAAAACCTAATATACAAAACTGACTTGCAGCCCCCAAACTTAAAACCTGCAAGAGACATTAAAAGCAGCATTATGTCAGATAGGCCATATCTGACAGCCCACACAATTCTCAAAAATAGTAGCATGCACAATTGCAAGCACTTCAGGTAGCCCACATCGGTTTAAGCATGCTTAAGAAGCACATATTTTGGTCACAGTATTTGGCTGACAAAGCCAAAAAAAGGCTACCACCTGGCAGTGAGCAAGGGATTATGCTAACAGAGCACATGTTGGTTAGCATGAGAGGCTTAGCAAGGAGGAGCGTATTTAGAGGTTGTAAACTATTGCAAATTTAATAATCCAAAGGGTAAAATTAGATATTATCTCCAGATAGATATGAATAATGATATTACTTCAAAACAAACAACAAGCCCAAATGAGCTTGTGAACAAGAATTACCGAGGCAAGCACTCTGCTTACTAGTCTGTCAGCGGCAACCAATGAAAAAGATCAGCAACGGGATAGTTGAAAGTTGAAACCTTAACTGATATCTTTATTCATTTGAAAGTAGTAAGGCATGAAGACAGGTCATCTTGACAAGTGTGGTGGGGGGGTGGTGAGAGCACACAAGAACAAGAAAACAAGAGAATATTCACCCTAAACTCTGTTCATTTCATCTTAAATAATAACACATTTATAACAAAATCCGTTTCAATATTAAACAGTTGGGGATACTTCACCCTAAAATTTATACCAAGCAACTCCCTAAAATTCTGAAACTTCATCCTGCTCAATGCTTTTGTGAAGATGTTCTGCAGTATACAACTTTGACTTCTTTTTTCTGTGCATGCTTCCTAATGAAGTGGTGGTGGATCCCAATGTGCTTTATCTGTTAAACTTTTTACATACAAGAAATATGGGAGACATGATAAAAGCAGACTTGTATAGAATATATGCTTTTAATACAATGAGGCCATTTGATACAATGTAGCTGATCCCCTTTTATGTCATTGGCTACCGGTACAACCTAACTACCTTATTTAATAGTGTCTAATTATCATTTTATTAGACACTTATATGAAAATGACTTTTACATTATTAGAATATATGTACCTAAGTTGCACGAAACATGGAAACGTGTATAAGTTTTCTAAACGGGAGTTTTTGAAACAGGAACGCATGGGGAAACACGGTATATAAAAAATACAAAAATATGTAAATATATTATTTTTTCAAATAACACATTATCTTGCAAGACAATAAGAATAATACACATAAATGACATTTTAGGAGACCCATGTCTATTAACTCTCATAGATGATTACATGATGCAAAATCCCATAGCCTAGTCGTCTTGACTAATGCCAATCCCATACCCTCGTGCATGATAGAATCCAGTGGAAATGCTACAATCTTGCCAATCCTAAAATCCTGGAAACTGTTAAGTCTATCGAATTTTGAATGGGATATGAAATACTACTTTCTCCATATGGATCTGATGAGGTTGGAACCACTATCAAACATCCTAAAACAATTAACAGTAATGTTAAAATTTAATTTAAGTAAAAGGATAGAAAATGTAAGATAAAGGAGAATGTCAACTTTTACTTTAAGAATTTAATATTACCATTATTACCAAGGTCACAAACTCCTCAAAGCTCAATCCCCTATCTTTGTTTTGTCTTAAAGGGTTGTTGGCACAGACATTGCAATATTTTCCTATGGGTCCCAAGCCCCTCTCAAGCACTTAGGTTAACCTAGAAACTTCCAAAAAATTGCCTAAAACATCACTGGAAATGGCTGAAATGCTTTGGAAACACTACCAGACATACTGTATGACGTTTCCAAAATTACCAAGGTCACAAACTCCTCAAAGTTCAATCTCCTATATTTGTTTGTCTTAAAGGGTTGTTGGCACAGACAAAGCAATATTTTCCTATGGGTCCCAAGCCCCTCTCAAGCACTTAGGTCAACCTCGAAACTTCCAAAAAAGTGCCTAGAACATCATTGGAAATGGCCGAAACACCTTGGAAACGCTACTAGATGTACCATAAGGTGTTTCCACGTTTGGAAATGCCTTATGGTATGTTTGGCGATGTTTCCAAGGCATTTCAGGCCCATTTCAACATTTCCAAAGCATTTCGGCCCCATTTCAACATTTCCAGGCATTTCAGGTACTGGTACGTGGCCAAACTAGGTGTTTCCTGTAACATAAACAACAACCCCTCTTGAGTCTTAACACTATAATACTAAATGACAACAAGAACATTAAATAAAAATTTCTTCTTAAACAGCTTCACTTCTCCATGGTTACAAAATCATGCAGTTACTCCATCATGTTGTCCCATCACCCTCATAAAGGTAGTACTCCCGAATTTCGAATTTTCTGAATTCTTGAATTCCCAAAATCCTGAATCAGTGCTACTCTCTGAATTCTTGAGTTCCCGAACTTCTCGAATTCCCAAACTCTCTAATCAATGCAATTCCTAAATTCTTGAATCACTTGGACAACAATCCATGCTCACTTAAACCATCTTTGAATCCCTTTTGTCTTGGAGATAATGACTAAGAAAAGAATTCACAATCCGCTTTTGTCACCATCATCCATGGCCTCCTTTGTTTTATTGGGATAAACATTACAGTCTTTAGGGGTTTCAATGTTCACAAAGAGTATGAAACCTTTGAAAATAAAACTTTTCTTTCTGTCTCTGCAAAGGACACACACACACACACACATATATATAGTTCTAAAAATAAAAATAAACTTCTATCCAAAAATAAATAAATACCTATGCTCGGTGTTTCTACTTTGGTACTGGTTCATGTGACCTTGTCTAGACAAATTCTCTGCTCTCTTATACTGCACTTTAATCCAGGCGTGGAGGTGACAGTAAATTTTTTTATCTCGTGCATTTTTGGTTGTACAGGATGGATGACGTCTACTACAAAGATTTGGCTTTTTGTTTAGGACTTTATGTATGCTAGGTGGATTTTTGAATGCATGCTTCTGTATCTTTGAATATATGCTTCACTCTTTCTAATTAATAGACTATGTTTCTTCTTGGCCGAGACCTTGAGCATATATATTGTTGAACTATAATATGGAGACTATGTAAAGAGACAAGCGAGTAAAGGAAAGAGCAATATGTATCATATAAATGTGCTTCAAAATTAAATAAAGTGGTGTTGTGTGTGTGTGCGCGTGCATGTGTGTGTGTAGCAACTCCTATTATTCTCGTTAGGAACCACTCACTTTATTTCATAAATAAGTTAACTTAAATGCTTATTATGTATGAATTATTTCTCACTATGAAATTAAGCGTCGTTCTTATACATAACATTTATTACTCCTTAGATAAAATAAACATTACAATATCTAACATCTTAATGTTTATTTCATTTTCCATGATTCCTAACATCTCTCAGAATTTCTTGAACTTATCCCTATCCTTGTTGAGTGCTTTAGTGAAGATGCTTGCTACTTGATCTTAGGACCTGTAGTGAATCAATTCTATCTCTTTATTCTGCACTTGTTCTCCGATATAGTGATGAAGAATTTCAACATGTGTTTTTTTTAAATTATAAATTGGATTCTTTGTCATCTTGATGGCACTTCGGTTGTCATAGTGTAAAGTTGTTCGCTGCATTTGTGAAAGATTCAAATCACATAAAATTCTATGCAACCATACTACTTCACATGTTGCTCCAACTACTGCTTTGTATTATTATTCTGTTGTCGAAAGAGCTATTGAAGGTTGTTTTTTACTTGCCCATAAAAACACTCCACTACCAAGAGTAAAAGCATAGCCTATTGTAGATTTTTTTTCGTCCATATCACCTGCCTGGTGTACATCTGGAAAACCTTTCAACATAAAATTATCATTTTTCTCATGTACAATACCAAAAGATGAGGTCCCTTTGATATATAAGTACTCTCTTTGTTGCATTACAATGTCTCCCTAGGATAGTTTAAAAATATTTCGACTGCAAAAGGTATGTATGGTCTAGTTGCAGTGAGATATATCAATCCTCCTACAAGTTGGGAATATAGTAATTCACTGGCCACCTTTGATTTATCATCTTTCGAAAGCTTTAAGTTTACCTCCATTCGTATTTTGCTAGTATTGCAATCTTCCATTTTAAACTCGTTCAACAATTCTGAAATATACTTTGCCTATGATATGAAAATCTTGTTTGGTTGTTGCCAAACTTCAATGCCCAAACAATAATGCAATAATCCCAAGTCAGTCACATCAAATGAATTGCAAAGATTATCTTTTTCTTCTCGAATCAATTCATCATCATTACTTGTAATGATTAAGTCATCAACATATACAACCATAACAATAAATTCTTCTCATTTTTTTTTGTTATACAAGTAAGGATGCAAATTACTTCTCTTGAAACCTCTTGATCTAAGATACTTATCACTTTTTCCATACCATGCTTGAAGGACTTGTTTTAATCCATACAAGGCGTTTACCAACATACCAATTTTTCTTTTCCTTCAAGAGAAAATCCGTTAGGCTGCTCCATATACACTTCTTGCAAGTCCCCATTTAGGAAAGCACTTTTGATGTCCATCTGGCATACTTTCCATCCAAACTCAGCCGCAAGAGCTAACAACATTCTTATTGTGATTAATTTTGTCGTGGGACCAAATTTTTCCTTAGTCTATACCTTCTTTTTGTGCATATCTTTTTGCAACTAACTTGGATTTATATTTATCAATAGAACCATCTAATTTGAACTTAGTTCAACATACCCATTTACAGCGAATTAGTTTCTAATTTGGAGGTAATTCAACTAACTTCCAAGTGTTGTTTTTCATTAAAGCATCATATTCTACTCGTATTGCATCTCTCCATTCTTGTTTGTTGTTTTCTTCATTAAAAGAAACTAGATGATAAGAATGCAGAACTAAACTCACCAAACCAAGATTTACCCGATATGGGACTTTGACCTTTTCTACGAACTATTTGACTAGCTTCCATCTTGTCCTTCTAACTCCATCTCTATTTTTTCTTCCTTCTCTTCTTTGTCCTCTTCTCTTCTTCATCTCCTATATGTGAGAGGAGTTTTAATTTCAAGCTCTTCATTGTCGATCTACAAAACTTCAACTTTCCATTCAAATGTTTGCACATGTGCAAGTTTAAGATGAATTGAACAACATATGCTAGGTGGATTTTTGAATGCATGTTTCTGTATCTTTGAATATACACTTCACTATTTCTAATGAATAGACTAGTTCCATGGCCTTCAAATATCTAAGAATAAAATAAATAATACATAACTCTTCCCAAGTTCCCAAACTCCTCGAATTCCTAAACTCCTAATCAATGCAATTCCCAAATTCTTGAATCACTTGGACAACAATCCATGCTTAGTTAAAACATCTCTTCTGTCTTGGGGATTCAATGACTTAGAATAAGAATTCACAATTAGCTTTTGTCACCATCATTTGTGGCCTCCTTTGTTTTATTGGGATAAGCATTATAGTCTTTAGAGGCTCCCATGTTCAAAAAGAGCACGAAACCTTAGAAAATAAAACTTTTTCTTTCTATCTTTGCTAAGTGTGCTTAAACCCACAAACGCAGAAACCTATGCTCTGTGTTTCTGCTTCGGTGGGTTTAAGATAAATTGAACAACATAATAAACTATTATGTTTATATGAAACTCTCTCTCCCATGAATTTTAACATGGTAACAAAGCAGGTACATGCCTAACTCTTTCAGAAAAGGGTTCGTGATCATGTAAATTTTGTGTTGTCAATCCTTAGATGTAGGATTAGTGTAAGGAGAGTATAGTGTTTTTTCCTTGAGAAGTTTGTTATGGTCTTTCTATGATGCGTGTTTGCTTCATCATACCCTCGGCTCCTATGAATGGCTCATAATCTTGAAGTCTCTTAGTTGGCTCTCTTTGCATTGTTTTGTAGTGATTCTCTATGAATTTTTTGTGGCCTTAGCTCTTAGTGACATGTGGACAAATCTAATATTTGTTGTCTTCTATGTACTCTAAAACTTTATTTGGTGATTCTCCACCTCCCAAGTCTGTTGTACTCCATGTTACCCCCCATATACCATGAGGATTACTTTAGATTGAGGACCCTACCCATGCAGGTTGTGTTAGGAGTATGTGTGCTTATGTTGTTGATTTAAGGCATACTTTTCATGGATTATCATCTTGTTGGCGTCATCGTCTCTTATTTGGAGGCTTGCATCTAGCACATGTGGTGTTCAAGGGGTGTTTGAGGGTCTTGCATAGCATTGCTCACACATTTGATTGACCCTTAACACAACTATGGAGAGGGATACCCATCAACTAAGGGTTTCCCTTAGTATTATTGGTTGATTATTGCTAATTGATGTGGTAAATTAGTTTCTTGGTTTGTTGGCACAGTTTCCTAAGGTTGCACTTGGATTATTGCTTCATTGATTTGTGAACCTTAAGGTAATGCTTTCCTTTTTGTACACACTTCTCTAGGGCACATGCCTTGAGGATGGATGACTATACTTTGGATGGTGGAGATTTGATTTGCTAGATCACCCCCATCTTGTGCCCATGGTTTTGACTATCAGTTGGTTTTGGCACATCGTTTCTCCTTACAACACATGGATTTGGTTATTTTATTAGAACATACCCTTGATGCACATTCTCCTAGGTCATCCCACTTATGGCTCATGATTTGAGGAGATTGATGGTGTTTGCACATGATCTAGGCCTTTGCACATGCTCCCAGGATGTCCTTCTCTTGGAGGTTGATATAACAACCAAAGTGGACCTTCTTGCACACATCTTTACAGTATTTCTTGAGGGATGAATTGATTATTGCATGGGAGAAAGCACTCTAACTACCATTTCTATTTTTTGGTGTGTGGTTGCTTTCTCAAGGTATTGTTGGCACATTTTTTGAGGGACATAACCAACTACCTTGGCACACTCTTCAAGGGTGCAATTTATGATGGTATTTTATGTTATCTTGCTTGATCAATGTGGTCCCCTTGCACATTTCTCTAGGACATCCATCTATTTGAAGGATTATTTTATTGGTTCAGTGATCCTAGAACCAAGAGACCTAACTACTTTGGCACACTTCACAAGGGCACAACCTCCATGCTCTATTTTATATTATATTTGATTGGTCAACGTAGTCCCATGCCCATCTTCTTGAACATATTTCTCGGGCACACCTATTGTTGAGATTATTTTACTTTGATGGATCAATGTGGTCCCAAGGCCTCCATTATACACAAGGATCAAGGGTGCTCCTCTTGTGGAGATTATGTCACATTGTTTCTTGAACAAGGAGCCCCTTGGAGAGTGTCCCCTTCCATTTAACTTGAAAAATATATTATTTAATTGAAGAGTGGTTATTGGATGTTATTCTTGAGGAGCATTCCAAAAGAGAAGGGGGCAAATGGCACCTTGCATCGGCTTGCATGAGGCATGTTGCTTGAGGATGAAGACATGTGGCATTCTCACTTATGTAGCCTTATTATTCTAGTATTTTATGAGGGCGTTTTGGTCTTGAGTGGCCCTCTTAGCTATTATTTTAATCCTTTTAGTGTTTTTTAGTATTTTCTTAAGAGAAAAATTCAATCTAGAAACCACAAATACTATTTTATTGTAGGGATGGTTGTATTTGGGGATTTTCCCTTTGAAGCTTAGTTGAATATCTTGAAGGCAATGAAAGTTAGGGGTTTCTCTCTTCATGTGGCATATGTGCTTGGATTTAAATTGCTTAACAAACACTAATGCTGGAATCTGCTTGCATCAAATGTGTCATGAAGGGCTGAATATGGGTAACCTTGTTCTTTTCTTTAGAAGAATTTAATTGTGGTTCAGTCCCCCTCTGAAATCTGTCTTTATTGCTGGAAATGTCAATGAGTATCTTTATTCCTAATTAAGAATTGGCTGCCATTTACAGTCTCTATTGGTAAATACACCCTCATGCACATTTGGAATCCCTCCTTAATTTGGGTTTTCACAAGTTATGTTGCGCACTAGTGGACAGCAAGATAAGGCTGTTTGTGGGTTGTTAATTCCAGCTACATTCACTCCTAATCTCATTCGATAGAAGCTCACAGTTGCTGTCCTTCCTAGTTTGTCCTTGAGTCCACTTGCCCAATGGATTGACACTAGTCTTGGTCCACCCATCACTTTATAAAAAAAACTATATTACAATTTCTGTTTTGCCAAAGATTAACTCTTCATTTCACCTGAAGCTTCCATTGCATATATTTGCCAATCCTATCTTAGGGATACCCCCCTTGTGTAGGAGGAGAACCAAAATAAAGTGGAAGAGGGTGCTACTGTGGTGACAGTGGGTAGCCCCTCTTAGTTCCTCCAAGGTCTTGCTGGTGCTTTAGGACTTTATCACTAGAAGTGAGGGTTTGGGCGGTAACACTCCAGATTGATTCTTGTTTTGGGTTACGCATCAAGAGTTTGGTCCTCAATTGTGTCACGGAGGTACTTTGTGGAATGGGAACCACCACTGGAAATGGCATGGGTTCGAGTTCAATTAACCAAATTAATAACACATCTGCCTAACTCAAGGTGGTACTGTACATCCAAGCTCGCTGCAACTAGTCCCGTGGCTGATTCGAAAAATCACACAACCTCATCAATGCCACTTGGCACTGCCAGTACAAGTCTATTGCACCAGATCCAATCTCACCAGATCCTTCAACGCCATCGCAATGTTTGGGGGCATTGTGGGGCTATGTATGGAGTCCACATAGGTACCAAACATGCTGCAGGAGAATGCATGGCAACCTAGGTGCTTCAATCTCACAAGGTTCCCCTAAAATTTATACGTGAAGTTGTTGTGGGATGGTGTTGGGCACCTGGCTCCTAGCATTCCAACTTTCCAAGAATTTTTCCGTTGCTGGATTCCATTCCATGAAAGTATAAAAGGCTGGTTCAGAGTGTTTATTCTCTGCAAAAATCAGCTATCAACAATTTCATCTCACCTGCAATGCTTTTTGCAAATTTATGTTCAGAAATTATTTCTGCCTGTTGTAGTTCATATCTGGGAATGAGACTAGTGTGCACTTGCAAATCTCAAATGGGATATTCTGGATTGTAATTTTGTACTGGAGATGTCATGGATTAAAGAATGGTGAAGCAACTCATCATTTCTAAGAAAAGCATAAACATTGGAATTGTTTTTATTTCGAAAGTTATATGAAACAAACTTATATTTCATATGGTTGGAGATCAAGTCCATGCTCACCACACCACCGTGGGGCTTGTTATCGCAGGATTTGTACTTGTGCAAAGCCCAACACAGGTCCCCCAAATCTGCGTAACTATGGAAAATCCTACCACTGTCACCTTAGTAAGAAATTCCCGCGTTTTAGTGACGGAGGAGATCCACCATAGGGGAGGCTTCCCCAGTGACCTCAAGGAATCAAAGTAGCAAGTAAAGTAGCCAAGCCTACCGCCCCTCTCTTGATCACCTAAAGATTAGTCTAGGCCAAGGGAAACTAAGAGGTATAAGGATGTTTGAGTACCTGCCCAGAACAAGAACAATTTATAGAATATATGTGATGATTTCCAAGTACAAGCATGCAATTAATACCCCATAAGACACTAGACAATGAAAATTGCAATGGCTGGTACAAATGTGCAGCAGTACAACAGTCTTATAACAGCAATATGAATATGTAACAGCAGCAACAAAAGAGCTTAGAATCTCAACAATTGACCCAGAATATTAAGCATGCATCACATAGAACATTATCCAATTGCTTAAGAGAAATTCTAAGCAAGTTAAACCACCTTTACGAGGGTGTATGCAGCAAATAAACGTGTATTAAGATGGCTGTAGCAAACTTTTGCAACAGCAGCAAGTTTACTAGTGAGTTAGTGAGTGTTAGTGTTAGCAAAGTTAGTAGAGAGCTTGAGAGAATTAAAAGAGTGTTTGTTGATCAATTTCACCATAAGAGAGAGCTGTAAAATCAGTGCCTTTGAGGGCTATGGAGTCTTTATAACAGTAAATACAATGCTTGAAGATTGAACTAACAAAGAATAAGAGGTGAGGCTTGAACTCTAAGGTGCTAGCACATTAGGTCCTTAGGGTCTAATCCTTAAAGAGAAGGATTGCTAGAGTGCAAGCACTTTTGGGCTCTAGAAACCTTTTCTCCCTTCTTAATACTTTAACTAGATCAAGAAATCAAGTGTCTAGGGCTAAAATCCTAAAGTACTAGCACTTTAGGGCTTTAGGATGCTAACCCTAGCAAGGAGATTTCACCAATTTTGAGCAAGAATAACCTTTTGAGAGGAGGAAGTATTTATGCTCCTCTCTTAGGGTTTCACCAAGCAAGACGTCTAGCATGAAAAAGAGAAATTACCATGAACATTGATAGCACAAAGATAAAATTGCAGAAATTCCACTTCACCAAGATAGCATGAGATAAAACCCTAATTGCAGAAATTCCATCCAAAAAATCAGCAAAAACATCCACAATGATCCTCCAAGCATGGCACATTAGTAGAAGAGAGAGATAGCCCAAGATAGGGCGAAAATTTCAGACTTGTTCTCACAAATGGTGAGGAATGAATGATGAGAAATAAAAATGAGATAGTCCTCTATTTATATGAGGCCAAATAAACCAATTTATCCACTTAAAATTGTCAACAACAAATTAGAAGAGGGTCAACCCCCTTCATTTGCCTTTACAATATGTAAAAATGAAAAAAAATGAAATAAAACCCTAAAAAGGGTGACTTCATGCCCTAGAAGGGTGACGTAGGGCTGAAAAGTAAGACGTCAAGCCTCAAGAAGAGAACGTTGGGCCTCCAAAGGCCATGTGTCATGCTCTCATGTGCCAAAGTGCCATGCCATGTGTCTCCTCTTGTCAAACCACCTCTGAAATCCATCATCCATCAAACCCTAGCCTCCAAGATGACGTTAAGGGTTGAATGGTGACGTCCTAGACCTCCAAAGGCTATGTAAGCATAGAAGGTGACGTCATGTGTGGTCCATCATCCTCCACCAGGCAAGGTCCTGCAAAGACAAACAAGTACGCCCTCCAAGTGTCCACAAGTCATATGAATCATGCCAAGCAAGTCACATTTAATAAAAGAACCACCCAAACAAGTGCATCAAATCCCCCCTTTTCAAATTAAACAAATGCTCAAAGACCTTATAAACTTTGCCAAATTTAGGTATGGAGGGGTGTCATGGTGCCCTATTGGGTAGACCAATCCCTAAGTCAAGGAATGTTTCCCAAGAAGACCCTATCTAAACCATGTAATGATTATGAGGTGGATTGGGGCAAGACTCTTGGGTATGGGGTTTTCGACATATCAAGGGTTCATATTGTCTCATTTATGGGTGCCTTTGTGGAGGGTGTGCTACATCCTTGAGTTTCTCTTTGTTTGCAATACAACTTTTTTCCAAGCCCTTTATTTGCCTTATTAGGTCCGAACATTGAGTGATATGTCCAATGGAAAGAAAAAGAGCACTGCAATGCCACTTGAAGTTAGAACACATTGAGTGCTATGTGCACTGGAAATTAAAGAACACCACAATGCATTCCCCCATCAAGCGGGACATTTTTTATTTATTTTCTTTTAAAATCCCTTTGTTCCTTTAGAGAAGAGTTTCATGGCTCTCAAGACTTTAGGGCGAGCATTTATGCATGATGTCAGCTACAACACCCCAAGGCCTTTAGCCCCTTCTTCCCATGAAATGAGGTACAAACCCTTCTTGGGGTCAATGAACCCGAAAACCCAAAAGGTGAGGAAACAAAGGGGGAGAAGTGTGGAGAGTGGTAAGTATGAGTGGGGAACAATACAATGACCCTTCAAGGAAACCCCCCAGTAGCAACCCTTTTCCCAAGGGTGACCAACTTACTAGGATACCATACCAATCACCAAGGTGAAATTAGGCAAAAGATATAATTTCCAAGCAAACATTCCATAATCAAGAAAGGACTCTTTGCAACATGCTTAAATGCTTCAAATATTAAAGTGACACTTACCATGAGACTGGACTTGTTACCTCATGAAGCAATACATGTTGTCTTCTGGGAGCCAAACCAATGTAGTGGACGATGCTCTGTTGCCAATGATGATGGCTTTGTGGGTTGTGTTATGCATCCAGCTCTCAACACTCCATGTCTTCTACCTGCAAGCCTCGAGACATCACCTCCTTAGTTACCCCTAGGCTAGGGGGTAACAAGGCTATCTACACAATGTTTCACCTTTCAAAATGACACGAGGCTCTCCATCATGGTGCAGAACGAGCAGCAGAGCCTTCCAATGCCTCTCCATGCGAGCCCCTTTTGAACTATGACTCGTCACCTATAGTAGTGGTTGCTTCATGTGTATTGTTCAAAGACAACCAGATCTAAAGCATCTTCCTCACATGTTCCATCTCACCAAGTTTGTTGGTTGGTTCAAGAGGTGACTTGAGGCAAAACTATTATGCACTTTGTAGATCATGAGACCAATGAAGGATGTCATCATGTAGAGAACTCTTGGAGCTTTGGTTTTTTTTGTTGGTTGTAATTTTTTTAAGACCTAGCTCACATCTCTCTTATCAAAACATAAAAATGTTCTACACATTTATAGTTGGTAGGTCGCCAACATGTAATCATCATAAGGACAAGTTCATATGCAAAGTGATTGGTTGCAGAAGCGATTTCATTTCGTTAAAGGAGCAGCCACCTGTTGCATGATCCACCATATGCTCAATCCTCTCTCGAGCAAATCTACCAATATAATCTACCCTCCAACTACAATGTTTTTGATATCAAGTTTCCTTCAAACATCATTGCTATATTGACAAGAATATCACTTTTTAGCCTTGCAAACCCTCTTACTCATTGTTTTACTCCTCCACTTTAATCTCTATAACTACAACTCACATGGTTCTTGCAGAGGGCTTCTTCCCTACTTTTTGCATAACCCAACTTGTCCCAAGCCTCCTCCTTGGTGATCCAACAACAATGAATCATGTTTAGAATAGTCAGAAAACTTTAGCACATGAAGAGATATGTCGTGTTAGAGGGAGACATAGATGCCAACAACTATATTAAGATTTTCTCTACCTGTCATGGTGGTCAAGGAACTATGCCCTCCTCTCGATCCTCTACCCTCATAGCCACACCGCTACAACGTGGTCTCTTTAAGCATGAACTGATCAATTGCGCACCCAACTTTCCATCCTCTATGACTGAGGATATAATAATAGCTTGAGTTAATAGTGGGAGACCCATGTTCAATTCTCGTACACTTCACAATTACAAAGCAAAACAAGTTTGGAGGCTTTTCAGTGCAAAGAGGAAATTTAGTTCACTTGCTTTATTTCTTTTGGAATGTATTTCCAGTTTTATTATATCATATGAGGTTGCAGCAATATTTTTTCCATAACCCTTCACTAGAGCCTCTAATTTCAACACCAACAAGTGCATTTCAAAGAGCATTCTACGGTTTCCAACAAGTAGCTACACACCACCTTTTTTTTTCCTTTTTCAAATCTTTTTTTCTCAAGGGCAGATACATGTTCTTTTTGACAATTTTTTTAAGAAGTCATAAAATCATTTTTTTTGCCATATATTTGTGTATGAGTTCCAATTTTGATTATGTCAGTTGCCTTGGGAAGACAACTCTATATCATTTCCAATGAGTGGCTAAATGATGATCTTTGGTGATCGTGGGCTTCCATGAGATTTTGGCTTGCTTGGCGAACTTATGTTGAACAATGACAATTTTTTCATTTAATGCATTTGCATCAAATCTTCTTCATCATCAGCACATCCAGCGATCTTGACAGTTTTGGTGTTTAATTATTTTTCATGAAGCACTTTTTCTAGATATATGCTAGCACCATTGTCATTATTGGAGCACACTCATTGATCTTAACACCTTTGCCTTATTAGGAACCTCATCAAACCACTCTTGCCTTCAACATTGTCATCTTTTGGAGACTTTTACCAACAACATTGTGGCAATTCGTCCTTTTACACACCCACATCTTTTTTCATGTGCTTTTCATTTCTTTAGCACAATAATCATGA
The DNA here is from genome assembly GCA_900067695.1 of Picea abies. Lineage (NCBI taxonomy): Eukaryota > Viridiplantae > Streptophyta > Pinopsida > Pinales > Pinaceae > Picea > Picea abies. Next base: position 15,020 of record CBVK0101876148.1, read on the forward strand.
GATTTGATTCCTCATTTGTACATGGGTACCTTATCTAGCACATTATTTTCAAGGACCCATATTGAGGATTGTTGTCTATGATGGAATTGTTTGGTCCATCTCTTTCTACAACCAATTGGGAATGTCATCGAAGCAAAGGATTCGGGCCACTTGTGCAAATATTTTCAGAGTGTCAACAAGTGTTTTCTTCCATGACCTTGCATAGGCCTTGCAATGTCATGGAGCTCGCCAATTTGGAGTGTTTGCTTGAATCATTAACTCTTGTATCTACATCACCTTCAAATCTCGCCTCCTCCTTTCACCATCATACGAGACATCCATTGCCATCATCCATGTTTGTCTAGTTCAACATTACGCAGGGATAGTGTGCAATGTTTCCTTGAAGGATTTTTTATGATTCACCCATTTTTTTAGATTAGTTTTTATACAGAGTTAGCATTGTACAAAGCGCCACTTCCTAGTTTGACTCGATGGTCACAGTGGCAAGCTACCCATGCACTCCGACAAGATGGATCACATCCATAGGGACACTCATGTTTCGTGCATTTTTCTCAATTATACATGAGTTTCTACTTAAGCCTTCAGGTTGGGACTCATTTTTTTTCTCATTCTCATGTTCTCCCTAAGTTTCACTTAAGGGGGGGTGTTGGTGTATTTACACCTTTATGTTTTTTTTAGTTGGTGGAATCGGCAACTAGCGCGGGCAGGTACTCGCATGACACGGGGTCGATTTAGACCGCTACAACTATAACCTCCAGGTGCACCACACACCCCCCAAGCATGACACATGGACTAGGCAAGGTTTGAACCAACGACGTCGCAAGGAGTTCCTTAACAGTGCACTCTATCACCAATTGATCTACACCCGTGGGGGCATTTACACCTTTATGTTAAGTTTACTAAGATTCGTAGTATTTTTACTACGCTAGTTTACCCTTTAGGTTATTGTGCATGTGCATATTTTAAATAACCATGTGCACCTTTTGACTCATCTAACTAAATAAGTCATCATCATGTTAGTTGGAGAATTTCCACCACCTACATGTAATAATCTTCTAGAGATAGACCTGCAATAGAAAGATTCCAAAAATAAACTTGCTTAGCACTTGGGTATACAATAATTGATGGATCGAGAGGAGGAGCTTGCTTATTATTCTGAAAACCCATACAAGGGTTTTCAGATCTTTACTACTCCAAGTTTCAAGGAGGAGATTCCTAGCTATGATGCTAACCTAAGGGACCTTGGGGGTCACTCCATATTTTTTGAGAATTCATATGTAGACTTTGGAAAAGTGGGTAGAGAGGCACCCATTAAGCTATGTACTGACAATGTTAGAGTTTTAAATACCCTAGCACGGAGGGTGACATTGTTGGCAAAGGATCAGTGGTTGGATCAAAGATTGGGAATGCCAAGGATGTCAAATTTGACGATGTAGTGCCAATGCTCAAGCACTTGAATCGGATCTGGGTGGGAACAAGAAGTCACGTAAAGGTAGGGTTGGAGTAGGGTCTTTGTTTCAATTAGATGGTGGTTCAAGAAGCCTCGAGGTTGAGGGTGGCTTTGATTTATTGGTAACAACATGTATCTGGTGGCATTTTCAGGATTGTAGGAAGTAATGAAGGAGCTAGCTAACCCAATGGAGCTCCAAGTGAGTAAAACAAAGAAAGTTGTGAAGCAATGCAGCTCAAAACTAAGGATGGTACTAAGTGAGGACCTCTAAGTTGAGCAACCACTGGAGTATTCCAAGAATGCCTTGATCAGAAAGTTTCATGGTAAACAAATAGTTGAGCTTACATTGAATGATTGGATGTGGAGGACTTGGGCTCTGAAGTTAGGCTATAGTCCTATAGCTCATTTCCTATGGATGGATCAAGTTTCTTTTCAGATCCAAGGCAGACGCCAAGAGGATATTGGGAGGCCATTGGTTTTGGGGAATAGCATACCTAGGGTTGAAACCCTGAACGATTTGTGTCAATCCAAGAACATAAGTCTCAAGGAAAGTGGCAATATGTGTTAATCTCCCTAGCTTTCCTATTGAGCTTTGGTCGCAAAAAACCCTAAGGGTGATAGGAGATTTGCTAGGAAGAACATTAGAGGTTGATGTCTCCTTTAGATATAAGGCATATTGCATAGTGGCTCAAGTTCTAGTGGAAATAGATATCAATTAGGGTTTGGCCGATTACATGGAGATTATGGTGGGGGAAAAGGTTCATTTCCAAATTCTTGACTATAACAAGGTTCCATTCAGGTGTGACCGATGCCATCTGTATGGCCATGAAGTAGAGGATTCCTCCCAACATTTTGTAAGGAAGGTTTGGAGAAGAAAAGATGGCATGCAATCGACAAGCGAGGCGATGAAGAAACATATCAAGGAGTCTGTGGGGGTTTTGGATGATAATGTTGTTGCAAATAGGGTTCACCAATATGTTGTTGCATATTTGGGGACAAATCCAATCCAAGGGGAGAAGAAGGTCCCAAATGAGGAGAGGAAAGAGGCACATGAAAGAGATTTGACTTCTCTTCAGAGTCCTTAAGGGATACATGAAAATTCTCTCTCCTTGAAGGAATCCAATCTCTCATTAGAAGATAGGGTCACTCCAAATTCTAGTAAGTGCTCTAAAATTATCACTATTGATAATGTTATTTCTATCATTATCGATTTGGGTCCTGAAGAAAATGTTGATTGTCCTAATCCTAAAATGGTTACGAGTGTGCAGTTCCAAGTATAGACTCTGGCTCCTTTATGGGTGTTACTCCCGAGAAGGATTTTCTAGTCAAGGAGAGTTTGGGTTAGGGGAAAAAATGGATGCTATAAGCCAAGGTAGATATCATTTAAGACCTAGAATGGGGAAGGTTGGAAAAGAGGAAAGAGAAATGGTAGGGAGTTTAGGTTTAGACCGTATGAAAGATCCAGGCCTTCCTTTGGTAGGCAGGAAATCACTTTTACATCATGCACAAGTAAAATCCCTAAAGGAGGTTCAACAAGTAAAGTAAAAATCCATTAAGGGGGTCCTTAGAGATGGACAAAATCTCCCTGGGGTTTCCAAATGATTATTCTTTCTCTAAATATACAAGGCCTTGGCAGACCTACATAAAGACTTGCCATAGCTAAGTTAATGGAAATCCACATGCCAAATGTAATTTTGCTTCAAGAAACAATGGGAGAGGGCAAAAGGGACATTGGGGGTTTATGGAGATTATCGAAAGATTGGCATTTTATGTCTTTAGATGCTGAAGGGAATTCTAGGGGTTTGCTCACTGGTTGGAATAAAACAATTACCTAACTAAATTGTTTTGTTATTGATTCATGGAATTTAGATGGCATTTCTTATATTGGAAGTATCACAAACATACATGTTTCATAAATTTTGCATCATGTTTGGCATTCTACATTTTTTTTTAATATATATATATTTATATATATATATATAAAAACGCTCCGGAGACGCTTCGCTCCCGACCATTTTTTGAAAAATGCGCTCCCGCTCCCGCTTCACTCCCACGCTTCGGCAACATTGGATTCGAGTATTTGGTCCAAATTCTTGTTCAAGGACTTGGCCCAAAAAATTTCAGTTGTCAATTGCTACAATACTTGTGAGGATAGGCAAGTATTCTGGGAAGCTTTCTTTAACCAAAGATGTATCAAGGAGGAGAGGGTGATTATTGGAGGTGATTTAGACTTTACCTTAAGTAGATCAAAGGTGTGGGGGTTTAATGCTAGGTTGGATAGGATGGCTGATTTCGTTAGACATAAGCTACAGGAGGCTAGTTTCATTAATGTGGAACCTTTAAAACTTGGGTCAACTTGGTGGAATAATAGCAGTGGTGAAGCGGGTGTTTCCAAAAGGCTAGATAGATTATTAATTTCAGAGGCCATTATGAATGACGTTGAGAAGATCCGGTCTTGGGTGAAGAATCAAGGGATCTAATCATCTGCCTATGCTCCTTTAGATAGAAAAACAAAGTGACAAGTTTGCTAGCTCCTTCAAATTCAATCCGATGTGGCTAGAGGAGGACTTTATTGATATGGTTAAGAGTAGCCTCTTTAAAAAAAGGTAAAAGAGGCAATGGGTGATTGGGCTTCAAAACAAAAGACACAACATGGATGAGGACCTAAAATATGTGGAAAATGAGATAGCCGTTTTGTATGAGAGGAATGAAGAAGGTGTTTTCAGGGAGGAGAAAAGGATTATATTGAGGGAGTTGGAAAGTAAGAAAAAAAAAATTTGGGAATGGAGAGAGGGAGAATGGAGAATGAAAAGTCAAGCTATTTGGTTAGAGAAAGGGGATAAAAATACAAAGTTTTTTCATAACTTCGCTAATCATAGGAAAAGAGAAATACAATTTGGGAAATGAAAAATTCTAAGGGACGGACTATCAATAGATTTTTTGAGTTAGCCGAGTTGGAAGTAACCTATTCCAATCTATTTATAAAGATACTTGTTACAACAAAATCTAGCACCCCCAAATGATGTAAATTCCTAAGCATCAAGGGGCTAGTTTTGTGTACGCAAAAAGGCTACCCACTCTCACCACAGTAGCTCTTCCTCACACTTTTGGTCGAGCTCTTCTTCAAGTAAAGGGGGGCTTCCCTAAAGATAGGAATTGCTAAGGCTATAGAGTGGAGGCTCAAGGTGATTTTGTGAAGAGTTAGCCAAAGCAAAACAAATGGTTGTAGCAAAAGTGGAACAAATGAGTGGTGTGGGAAAGGAATATGAAGTTAGAAACCCCAAGACCATGCGCCTAATTACACCTTAGGCAAATGGAATCATGGGAGCATAGATCAAAGAGGACAATTGCATGAGGATGTAAGGCAATAGGGGCTGCTATGCATGCCACAAATCAGCCTTGATTGTTGAATTTTATAGCAGAAAACTTCCTTGGAAGGCTAAGGGTGCCATACCTAAGCATTGTTATGAAAGTGAGGTTATGTTAATCTAGCAAAAATTTGGTTTATTAGATGGTAGGCTAACATGACAGAAATAGAAATAAGAGGGGTCGAAACCTCACATTACTCTATCCAAATGAAGCATGGTTCATTATAAAGGCAATCACAATATGCTACAAGGGTTTCATAATAAAAAATCAACACATAAAATATAAGTGAACAATAGACCCTCACATCAAATCAAAATATACATCCAATTCTCCATTAGGGTCCAAGCATGTAGTATACAAATGAAATCCAGGGGTAGAGCTCCTTAATCCCCAAAATCTCAACCATCCTTACAATGGAGAGAGAGCTCCTCTTTATAGAGTGAGCCTCTTCCCTCATACAATAAAATATTATTATTTGCTAACTAACTCTATGACAAGTCAAAGAAATATTATAATAGTGTTGTTAGATCTCTCCTCAATCCATGGTTGACCATGTCACAACATGTGGACACTAGCCTCTCCAAGGGAATTCACCTTCATCCAAAAATAGTACTAGTATGCACCAAATAATGCTCATGAAGGGGACACACCACCAAAAATAGGCATCAAACCAAGTCAAATGCCAAGTGTCCACATGGAATGCACCCTCCAAGAATGCATGCATGCAAGATTTAATAAAATAATTCTCCACATAGAAGGTTGTGCTCCAAGGTCCACCTAGGAGAACTCACTAAGTGCGCCCTCCAAGGTGCATGAGAAAATAAACAATATAATAATCCTCCTAAGAAAATGCTCCATAACAACCTCCTCCAAAAATAGCAAGAAGTCCACAAAATACATGCAACCAATCCACGTGTGAATTCCAAGGTAACCAACTCCATGGACGAATGTGCAAGATGCCAAGAAGATGGAGCACTCCACGAGAAATGTAGTCAAAACCCAAAAATAGCAAGTGGGCCAATTAGGGCGAATTAGGGTTTTGACCATGCCAAAACTCCATGAAATAATAAAATATATATCTCCAAGAATAACAAGAAATGTTTCCAAGTAGGCCCTCCAAGAATATGCTCAAAAATAGTAATAGGACCAAGTAAATGCATGCACAAACCACATGTGTGGCCCTCCAAATATGCCACACACCCCTCCATAAAAATTCTCCATAATCACCTCCAATAACAAAATATATATGCCAATTCCAAGAGGTGAGGGCATTCTTCAATGAAGGTCAAATGATGACAAGTTTAGTTGACATATCCATGCAATAAAGATGAGAGAGAGCCTAGGAGAGGTGCACCACAACCAAGGGATTATTCCATCATAAATTACCATCTAACCTTAGGAAAAGGTTACATCACCATCAAATCATATGTAGTACCCCCCCTTCTAACTCAAACTTAGGAAATAACATATCAATGAGGGTACTAACATCATGAAGCACATTCCACCCTAGGTAATGTCTAGCAAATGTTACATTATAAAGTTAAATCACCTAGAAAAATTCCACAAAGGCAACATGAATCATCCCACCATAGCAACATCATAAGAGGAAGGGACATAACAAAGAGGTTAACCCATCCAACCATCAAGCATGTTCCCATCACACATCCAACACATGAGGCCAATGTAGAACACCCCCTACTAGTGACACCAACATCATACCACATCATCAAATAAAACTCACTAGGAAATTCCAAAAACATGAAACATATATCTCCTAACACCATCATCATCTATCCCCTCGAGGGGCTAGAACCATCATCATATCCAAGATAAGCATATATATCAAACTACCATAATGAGATAGTATGCTCCAAATCCATCAAAAGGAAACCAAAGGGTGATTAACAAGGCAAGCACATGTGAGAAGACCACCAAGCAGCAAACAAAATCACCCGACCAAGGAGAAGTGAAGCTCCTCCAACCAAAGACCTCCATCAAATAATCCAATGCAACGAAGAGAAGGGGGCTCCACTTCTCCTTGGTTTCCAAAAGTTCCAAGGAACCAGCATCAAATATCCATCAATGTGATGAAAATCACAAGGTGGAACCTCATATAATATGAGGTGTAAGAAGCCTGATAGAGAAAATATAGCAGAGACCATGAAATTAACTTCTTTCTTCCCCATTTTTGTTTTAGAAGACAATAATCAAATATTGATGGAGGAGGTTTCCAAAGATGAATTACAATCTATTCTAGCTTTCTTCAAAAAAGATAAAAGTTTGGGCCCAAAGGAGTGGACAATGGAGTTTTTCATTGAATTCTATGATATTCTAGACGAGAATTTAATCAAAGTGGTCGAGGAAGTTAAGTCTTCAGGCAAAGGTCCCAAGGGCATTAAATGCTAGTTTTTAAGCTTTAATCCCAAAAAATATAACCCTGAATCTTTCGATGAATTCAAGCCTATTTCATTATGTAACTGTTAGTACAAAATTATTGTAAAGATCTTGGTTATTAGGATTAAAAAAATTTATTCAAATGTTACCCTGCAAGAACAATTTGGCTTTCTGGCTAGATCACAGATTTATGAAGCTATTGGGTCAGGTCAGGAAGGTCTACACTTGATCATGACAAAGAATCTACCAACAATGGTCTCGTAATTGGATTTGTCAAAGGCATGTGTCAGAACAAATCGACTTGATCTTAAATTGACGCTCTTGCTTGTCGGCTTTAGTCTACTAGTGGTAAAATGGATAATGGGTTGTGTTACTTCATGTCATTTGCTATACTAATTAATGGGTCTACCTTAGGATTTTTTAAGCCAACTACGGGATTAAGGCAGGGTTTCCCATTATCTCCCCTACCTTTTTTGTTAGTGGTTGAAGGTCTAAGCAGGGTTATATTAGAAGCAAAAAGAGTTAGCATTATTTCCAAAATTTGTAATGGTGGAGTTGTTTCTTTATCTCATTTAAGGTTCGTCGATGACGTATTGTTGCTTTCCAAATGGAAGTGAAAGGGAAGCAAGAAAGTTAAGGAAATTATGGAGGTCTATGGCATAGACTCAATGTGCGAAAATCTACTATCTGTTTTAAATTTTTAATGGCTTGGAAGAGAGGGAAGAGCGGAGATTAGTGAGATACTTTCCTTTCAAAATTCTAAACTTTCAAGAGGGTTTTAAGTACCTAGGCTTCTTGCTTAAACCTTGTTACAACAAAATCTAGCAACCCCATATGATGTAAAGTCCCAAGCATAAGGGGCTAGTCTTGTGCAACTTAGGAAGTCTACCCACTATCACCATAGTAGTTCTTCCTCTCACTTTTGGATGGCTCTTCTCCAACTCAAGGGAGGCTTCACTAAAAGGTAACATTGTTAAGGCTATAGAGTGAAGGCACAAAGCGATTTAGTGAAGAGTAGGCCTAAGCAAAACAAATGGATGAAGTATAATGGAAGAATGAGTGGTGTGAGAAGGTAAGATGAAGGAAAACCCCAAGACCAAGTGCCTAATCACATCTTGGGAAAATGGAGTCAAGGAAGCATAGATCAAAGAGGGCGATTGCATGAAAATGCAGGGCAATAAGTGTTGAGATTTGGGTACCTTGGAAAGTGGTCCCCTTGTGTTTGTGAGCTTCTAAACACATGAGGGAAGTATGTTGTACCTTGTACTATGTATTTTATGTCTAAAGTCACTTTGACTTAGGAGATTTAAGTCAAAAGTGAAATTTGGTCATTTTAGCCTAAAGTGACAATCAAAGTTGGTGAATTAATAGACATAAAGTGAAACTATGGAAACTTAAGTAAAGTGGGTTTTTGAGTGAGATTCTTTTTGAGTGATCTCAACCATTGATTAGGGATGAGATGAGATGATCTCATCCACCCATCTTTTAGGTTTCCTTATGCATCCTAAAGGAGGGATGCAAGAGGCCAAGGAGAGGCCATTCACTCATTTGTTCACTCCAAGAGTTTGAGAGAGAGAAAGAAGATGAGGTTTCAGGCAAAGGGAGAGGAAAGATTGGGTGCCTCCTTACATGGAGGGCTCATGTAGGCTTAGTGCCCTGTTTATTTACTGAGGAGCTTCCATTATTGAGGAGGGCGCACTTGGTGAGAAGGGCACAGCAACAGTGGGGAGGTCTTAGACTTGTCGAATTGCAGTGAGATCTGTTTCAGAGGGAAGCTACACTTCAGTATCGGAGTATTGTGGAAGGGTTTTCTGTTCAAAGCTTCCAGTTGGCATTTGGCTCAGTTCCAATGGTCTTGGCAGCATTTTTGAGGGGCACACTTGCTTGGTTTGGACTTGTATTTCATCTTGGATCAAGCTGCTATTGTAACAAGTTCATCTATATTTTGTACTTGTTGTATTCAACTGGTTTTCCCCTGGGGGATTTATCCAGGGTCATCTTGACCAAAAATACCTATGTTCAATTTCATGTGTGTTACAGTGTAGAACTGCTTTATTTCAGCTGTAAAGATCTCTAGGTGTGTTACATTTATTTTAGTATGCATGTGCTAACCCTTGGTGAATAAAACTACATGCTAGAGCACCTAAAATTGTGAATATAACCGTAACAAATCAGCAAGAAGTTCCTGAACTGTTGGTTGTCCTAAAACAGCAGCAATACCTTCATTGACAGTTGAAACTTAGAGCCAACTTAAGGTCAAAAACAGACCTAGTTGGCAGCTTGATAGGACCTGAAAAATCTTCATGGTATCTGAGCGGAGGTGGTTGATTTTTGAGTAGTTTGGACAGCATATGAGTGGGCTGTTATGTACATCTTCTTGGCAGATTTTGTGGACAGCCATTGACAGTGTTTAGTGGCTGCTTGTGGGCAGAATTTTGTATAAGATTGTAGAGCAGTTTGTGCACAGTTTGGACAGCCTCTTTTCACACCTGCGTGGATAGGAGTGAGGTTGTATTTTACGACCTCTTTTCACACCTATATTGCTAGGAGTGAGGTCGGAGTTTGCTTGCCTCTTTTCACACCTATGTTGACAGGAGTGAGGCAGTGTTCCTTTGCAGTTTGAGCATCAGTTGGAGAACAGTTTGGTAGACATGTCAGCATCTCGGATGCATGTGGAGGACAGGCTAGTTGGGGCTAGCAACTGGTCGCCTTGGAAGGCGAGGATAGTCTTTGTCTTAGAGGAACTCGAACTATGAGATATAGTTGAGGCGCCTGTTCTTGCTATTCATGTTACTGCCCCCATCTTGGTGGCAGAGTTCAAGAAGAGGAACAACAAGGCAAAGAGGACCATATGTGATGCAGTGCGAGATCATATCATTCCCCACTTGACTGGGAAAGATCATGCATGTGAGATGTCAGCATCTCTATTCAAGCTGTATGAGAGCTCTAATGAGAACTGGAAGTTGGTTCTTCATGATCGACTGAGGGGCATTCGCATGCTCAAGGATGAGTCGGTTACTTCTTTCCTTGGTAGATACACCCAGATCATAGACGAGCTTGGAGTCGTTGAAGAGGTCATGAACCCCAACTCTATGGTGAGGACAGCTTTGAACAGCTTCACCAAACCATGGGGTCCATTCGTTCGCGGCATTGTTTCCAGGGAGGCCATGCACACATGGGAGAGGATGTGGGATGACTTCATCCAGAAGGAGATTAGACTTGTAGCAGAGGTCTCTGGATAGAAGCAGTAGCAGTCAGGTCAGGGTGATGAGGATCTTGCTCTTTGGACAAAGGGCAAGAAGAAGACGATTTGGGGAGGTCGGCAGGGTCCCAAGTTTGGGGCCCCACCACAGGGAGGAGAGAGTAGCAGTGGGACAAAGAGAGATATGAGCTCAATGAGATGCTTTGCTTGTAGGGATTTGAGTCACTATGCAGGACAGTGTCCCAAGAAGAAGAAGAAGCAGCATGATGTTTCAACAGCGACAGCAAAGGAGCTTGAGTTCGATGAGCAGTTTGCGAGAGAGTGTGCATTCATGACTACTTTGTCTATTGTTACACCATCCAGCATTAGATGGGGAGACAGAGTTGAGGAGGACCGACTGACTCAGCAGTGATTTAGAGGGAGATCAGACTCAGTTTCCTTGGACACCATCATCAGAGGGGGTGACTGGTCCACCTAGGATAGCTTCAGTTTCAGAGTTGCCGAGCAAACAGATAGTTGGTGCTACAGCTTCAGAGCATTAGAGATTGATGAGGAGGAACGGCAGGGCGCCACGAAGGATTGAGCCTCACTTGGCTACAGAGACGGGCAAATCAGGTTATGGATCCACTTCAGGTGGAAGCTACTTGGTGAGAGGCCAAGTTGAGGATCTTGGTGAGATGTCAAGATCCTGGTACTCTTGGTGAGATGCCAAGAGAGGGAGACTCTTGGTGAGATACCAATAGAGTGACTCTTGGTGAGATGCCAAGAGTAGTGACCATTAGCGAGATGTCAAAAGGTAGAAATCCTTGGTGGGAGACCAAGGTGGAGATCTTTGGTGTGATTCCAGGATCTAGGTGATCTTGGATAGGTGTAGAGACACTTCCATCTATAGATCATGCAGATTGACCAGATCTGTGTCAGACTACTTTCATTGATAAGGGTATAGCCATACTCACCGAGTATATGCCAAGAGGCAACCATGTCCACTATAGGGATGATATCGGTGGTGATAGGCACTTTCCTCGGTATGAGAGAGTGTTGAAAATTGGGTACCTTGGAAAGTGGTCCCCTTGTGTTTGTGAGCTTCTAAACACATGAGGGAAGTACTTTGTAACTTGTACTATGTACTTTATGTCTAATTTCACTTTGACTTAGAAGATTTAAGTCAAAAGTGAAATTTGGTCATTTTAGCCTAAAGTGACAATTAATTCACAAGGTGGATGAATTACTAGACATAAAGTGAAACTATGGAAACTTAAGTAAAGTGAGTGTTTGAGTGAGATTCTTTTTGAGTGATCTCAACCATTGATTAGGGATGAGATGAGATGATCTCATCCACCCATCTTTTAGGTTTCCTTATGCATCCTAAAGGAGGGCGCAAGAGGCCAAGGAGAGGCCATTCACTCATTTGTTCACTCCAAGAGTTTGAGAGAGAGCAAGAGGATGAGGTTTCAGGCAGAGGGAGAGGAAAGCTTGGGCGCCTCCTTGCATGGAGGACTCATGGAGGCTTAGTGCCCTGTTTATTTATTGAGGAGCTTCCATTATTGAGGAGGGCGCACTTGGTGAGGAGGGCGCATCAGCAGTGGAGAGGTCTTAGACTTGTCAGATTGCAATGAGATTTGTTTCAGAGGGAAGCTACACTTCAGTATCAGAGTACTGTGGAGGGGTTTTCTGTTCAGAGCTTCCAGTTGGCATTTGGCTCAGTTTCAGTGATCTTGGTAGCATTTCTGAGGGGCGCACCATCCTAGGGTGCACTTGCTTGGTTTGGACTTGTATTTCAGCTTGGATCAAGCTACTATTGTAACAGGTTCATCTACATTTTGTACTTGTTGTATTCCACCATCTATTCTCCTCATATATAGACATA
>CBVK0101876154.1:0-10709 GCA_900067695.1 Picea abies
AGTTTGAGCCTTGACTTCAAGCTACTTAAACCTTTCCTACAAACTGTGCGATAAAAATCCCCAAACTCAGAACTAAACGAAATCTAGTTTTACAAATTAAGAGATTTTGAAAAACGACCCGCAACAGTGAATCTGGGCAAACCCAGATTAGAGATTTGATCATATCTCTCAAATCCTTGACATTTTAAAGAATCTTCTTGAGGATGACCCAAACTAAGCTTTTCTGAACAAAACCCATGTTCCATAATTTGGAGATTCATCCTCATTATCTCGGGAATCATGCTGGAAGTTAACTGCTGCAATTTTAGCCCATTTTTTGACTAAAAACCCTTGACCATGCCTGGAGGATTCCATGTGCAACTTGAGTGTGAACCAAAGCACACACACCATGCTGGGGGTTATTTCTTTGAAACCCATGTGACCATCTTCCATTTGGGTGCGTGCGCATATGTTAACCTTCAAACTTGGGTACCGAAACAGCTGGAGGTGTGGGAATAGGACTAACATTCCTCATTAGTAAAAAATTGCTTAAAAACCTCTATTAATTCATCGAGAACTTAGGAAACATTAAGAAATACATGACTGTACCTCAAAAATGCTTGTTGAGAAGTTAAGGGTTTAAAAGAATGAGATTGGTGATATTATGGCTGGGTTTTAGTTATAAAAACAGAGTATAAGTGGAAAATAAGTGTCTAGATGATGACAAAATAGGGGTTCAACAATGACTTTATGTGATGTTGAATGGGATTGTTAATGATAATGTTTACCTAATGTACTTGAATTGTTAAAGTGGTAAAAAGTTCTCAATACTAATTCACCCCCCCTTCTAAGTATTGGTGAATAACCCAACAATAGGTTTCAAAGCAGGTTCCTTCAAGAACTATTTGATCACTGGAAGGAAGATCCTTACAAGCACTCATGGATTGTCAACTTCTTCCATGCCCTGACATAGCACCCTTATTTGATGAGACAAATTATGAAATATGGAGCATAAAAATGAAGGAATTTCTGGGGGAAATGGGATATGATGTTTGGAACTCAGTCAGTATTGGTTACACCCCTCCAAAAAGACCACCGAAGTCTGCAGACAAGAAAGAATTAAAAAGGAACAACAAAGTGGCAATGGATGCCACCCTGGAAGGATTAACCAAGTCTGTGAAAAGAAAAAATGGAAAGTGTAGTTCAGCCAAAGAACTCTGGGTCAAACTGCAAAATTCCTACTCATGAAGAACCTCCATGGAAGCTGATCAAAAAGAAGATTCATCCAATGGAGAAGCAATCACAAAAGGAACAAACAATAATGGCTCTGCAAATGATAGTGATGTAGAAGAATCCTTTGAAAATGAAGGTGAAGTGAATGCTAAAGTAGACCTGGAAGGCGAAGTTGTTAGTTCCCTAGATGAATTGAGGAAAGCAAGAAAAATTGAAGAATGTTTGACAAACTAGCTAAAAGAAAGAAAACAAACCTGCAATGATCAAGAGACTGAAATTATTCTCTCAAAGGAAGAGTTGAAAAAGACAAGCATTCTTCAAAACAAAAGCAAGGTCGTTGAAAATAAAGAAAGCCCTGAAATAATTAAAGAAGTTGAAGAATAACTCACAAAGCTCATGAGAGAAAACCAATCACTGAAAGAGCAGCTGCAAAAATATCAAGAGGAAGATCAAAACTCAAGAAGAGAAATGGCACATAGCATTGAAGAGGCTGAAAAGATCATCACTGAACAAAAGAGTCAACTGAAAGAAAAGGAAGAGATATGCCAAGCTCGGGAAGTTGAAATAGTCTCTTTAAGGAGAGAGATTGAAAAGGCGACCAACAATATGAAAGCAAGCCTAAAGTTTGACAAAATCTCTTCCATCCTAGATGATATCCTTAGGTCCCAAAGATATCCTTTTATCAAGACAGGACTTGGCTATTATGGTAAACAAAAAACTGTTGAGACAGGTGAAGGCTTGTGTCCGAAAGAGATAATGGATAATCAGACTCAAAACTATGCCAATGCTCTCAGAAATGGTGAAGGTTATAACGAGCAAAGTTCCAGCAAAAATAAAGTCAGAGAAGCTGGAATACCAATGAGGTACAATGCAATTGACAACAAAATTCGCATACAACAGAGCTTTGACAAGAACAAGTCTAAAGGTGCGGAACCCTCAAGGCGACCTACTACCAGGTATTTAAATATATTTCATGGTTACCGTTATTCTTGCAACAATTTTGGACATAAGGCTATAAACTGCAGAACTTATGGATAGAATGGTCAAGCAAGGAATAAAAGTTTCCACAAGGCATTCTACAAGGTTGAATGCTACAAGTGTTATGATTATGGACACATAGCACGAATTTGTAGAAGTAACATGACTAGACCTGTTAGACAAGAGTATACAAAAGTTTGGAGAAGAAAATCAGAAGAGCAAACCATAAAAGAGGATCTGGCACATAAAGATGACAAAATAGTTCAAGTATATGAACAAAGAGAACTAGGAGAAACTATTAAGGAAGAAGGTGAAACAAATTTTATTGCACAAAACAATGAAGGAAAACTGTGTACTGATAATGGAGTCTCAAACTACACAAGAGATTTGCAAATCAATAGTTCATTTCAAGAAGATGCGGTTAATGAAGAGGAATCACATGTTGTTGCCGAAGAAACAACTATGATGAAAACTGAAACATGCCTTTAAAAGCATGGTTTTCTGGTTTGAGGTAATATAGATTGTAATGGCAAGATCTAAAGTGATGAAAGCAGTGTTACAATAGTCCCAGTGTTAATCTAGTATTTCTACAGGAAACAAAATAGTTTTGGGCTCCTCATGGAAAGACCCAACAGTTCCCTAGCTGACTCATCTTCAGCAGAAACAAGATGAATGACTCAAGTGTTGTGTTGATCTGAACAGAGTATGATAAACACAAAATCCTTGAATGAAAAAACTTTCCAACAGGGAACGGAAAATGAGAAAGAGAAGTGAAAATGATGAGATTCTTCTCATTACAGCAAGGATAATAGACCCTTATTCCTCATTTGAAAATGATTATCTTGATAACTCCAGAAGATTGCATAATTTGGACACTTCAAATGGAAACCTGATACTAGCAATTATGTACATACATTTTGGGGACATTGGCATCCTCTGTAACAACTGAAACCACAAATGAACATCTGTGTATTGGAAATTTTTTTTTAACAGCCCTAATAGTCAACTATAGCAGGCATAAAGCATTGGTAACTGGCAACCATTTTACCTAAATCATGAGCTCCATTGGAAGAACATTCGGAGATGTCCTGTGATGTTTTTAGTCCTGAGGTTTGAAATGTCATAAGAGGACTATAGTTTCAAAGTGTAAAACTCAGTCACAGACAACAGCGTTTTAAACATATTCTTTGGGGGTATTTTAGTCTGGAAGTGCCAAAATCTTTGTGGCAACTCTCTGAATGCTTATTAAGGATCACTACAGGTTGGTGACACACTCATGAACAATTCTGGGTAGAATTTTGAGATTTTCATGCATATGAAATATAAATGGCAGCACAATAGATCTATGTAGACCCATGGGTATCACATGAACAGTGCTAAAAGTCTCTACAATAAATCTGAGCTTTGACCTTTAAGAAGTCCTAAAGTTTGGTCTCAAGAGGAATGGATTTTTCATCTTCCTTCCTCCATACATGATTGGCATATGAGAAATAGTGGAATATTGACTCAAGTGTTGTGTTGATCTGAACAGAGTATGATAAACACAAAATCCGCGAATGACAAAACTTTCCAACAGGGAACGGAAAATGAGAAAGAGAAGTGAAAATGATGAGATTCTTCTCATTGCAAAAGGGATACTAGACCCTTATTCCTCATTCGAAAATGATTATCTTGATAACTCCAGAAGATTGCATAATTTGGACACTTCAAATGGAAACCTAATACTAGCAATTATGTACATACATTTTGGGGACAATTGGCATCCTTTGTAACAGCTGAAACCACAAATGAACATCTGTGTATTGGATTTTTTTTTTTAACAGCCCTAATAGTCAACTATAGCAGGCATAAAGCATTGGTAACTGGAAACCATTTTACCTAAATCATGAGCTCCATTGGAAGAACATTCGGAAATGTCCTCTGATGTTTGTAGTCCTGAGGTTTGAAATGTCATAAGAGGACTATAGTTTCAAAGTGTAAAACTCAGTCACAGACAACAGAGTTTTAAAGATATTCTTCGGGGGTCTTCTAGTCTGGAAGTGCCAAAATCTTTTGCAATCTGCAGTAGGGAAAACTACAGGAAATTATGGCAGAAAACGAGTCAAAGAAAAAACCATGATACCTCTATTCATCAATTTGTGGCAACTCTTTAAATGCTTATTAAGGATCACTTCAGGTTGGTGACACACTCATGAACAATTCTGGGCAGAATTTTGAGATTTTCATGCATATGAAATATAAATGGCAGCACAATCAGTCTTTGTAGACCCATGGGTATGACATGAACAGTGATACAAGTCTCTACAATAAATCTGAGCTTTGACCTTTAAGAAGTCCTAAAGTTCGGTCTCAAGAGGAATGGATTTGTCATCTTCCTTCCTCCATACATGATTGGCATATGAGAAATAGTGGAATATCATAACAACAATATCGAAATGTGAGTATATGACAGTCTTGAAGTTCAAATTTCTGTCATCAAAAAATTATGTCCAACAATTTGATTGACTAGCATCAAAATCATGACTTAAGAATATTGGTTGAGCACCCCATGATTATACGAGCAATTTATGATGATTGTTCAGATTTGAAAGAGCTGATTTTGGAACCACGTGACAACCCCTGAAACTTGTAGTTTTTTACATGGTTAACTCAGCAAATAAAGCAGTAAAGAGATGTGTTTTGATAAGAAAATATTTGCTCCAAAATAGTCATAAGAAGAAACGAGCCTGTAAGTGCATATTCAGCTCTCATATTGCCATGTATGAAAGGAATTTATGTCACAAATTGCCACATCAAGCAAGAAGTGAATTTGGAGTATTTTATGACTGTTTATGGAAGCCATATACATGGAAACAACACCAAATTGGGCAGCCTAATATCCAGCAGTGCTTACTCTTGAAAGTAATGAAGCATGAGTTCATGGGGAGCAGACCTCTTCATCAAAAGAGGGAGACACTTTAACAGGGGGAGCAACAAATGACAAGGAAGACGATTGAAAAAGAATTATCCTTTTCCATTGATGTCAAAGGGGGAGAGATTGTCCAGTAAAACAAGTGACTCGGAAGAAAAGCATTTGGACAGGGGGAGCCAACATAGTCACAAGGGGATTAAATGAGTAAGATTGTTTTACTAAATTTCCACCAATGCTAATGGGGAGATTGTTGGAAACTTGGTGTGGCATTAATGTCAATGTTAGTAAGGTAAAGTCAGCAAGTCAACTTAGTAAAAGCAAGTCATGTGAAGTATAGAGGTGTGAAGGTGCTCATGAAGCTGTGTCTCGAAGAAGCAGATCATTGTAGACCTGTAACGAAGTCCTGAAGTGGTTTGGATGGACAAAAGTCCCTAGAGGATTGCTTGAGTAGAGCAATGGGAATTGTGTTAGAAGGCTATGGTGACAAAACTGGAATTGTGTTAGACGGCTATGGTGACAAAACTATGTTTGAAGAGCTCTGCGAGAAATCCTTTGACAAAAGGGTGCTGGTCCTAATTACAAGTTTATGGAAAACCTGTAATAACTACAAAACCTATAAACTTCGCAACAACATCGTTCACTAGCATGGTTGCGCGCTGGCTGTTCGATTTCGAGAATTTGGGTTTTGTTTGCCCATGAGTTGTCATGGATTTCCATCCCTTGGATCGTTTCCAGGTATCACTAATAGATCACTGGCCTCATGTATACAGTTGACAAAGCCCCTTGGGTTATGAACGTAGAAAGGGTTTTGGAGCATGCTTGGCCCACAATCGAGCATATTGGTCCACTTAAGGTTTGAACTTGAGATCCTTTGATACATGATTGAATTTTCCATATACATTGCCACAATGGGTCCACGAGCGCACCTTGGTTGACTTGGCAAGAAGAGACCACGTTTCTCCTCATCGATGGGTTCTTATAACTCCATCTTATGCGCTGCTCTGAACTTTGGGTTCATATAGTTTGTATACGAAGTATATATATAAGTGAAATCACTTTGATGAGAAAGTGTGAAATTAATTGGGGTTGTAAACAAAGTTTTGGGGCTATCTTTCTTCTGAATTGTAGGATATATGAAGGTAGAAAAGAAGGAAGTGATTATGAGCTTGTATCTTAGACATCACAAGTAGTCATGGATAAAGAAAATCACATAATGTGAAGAGTAGTGTGCATGGGGTTTCCTTTGAGATTGTAGATAGCTTTGATGGTGTAATGATGAGACATAGTAAAGATTAAGTCACCAAATAGGTAGTTCGTTGAGTGTTGACTATAGATGTACAATAATTGGAGAGTTCTAAAATCATAATCTGTGGGTGAGGTGAATCTGCTTTGAGTTTTTACAACGAAGAACAAGTTCTAGGCAGTTTTTGGGTAATGGACTTCCAACTTCGTTTCTGCAAAAAAAGAGATGAATCTGAATATTCTAGGATATGGGTTTTGTGGAGAATGAGGTCAATCAGGTGACAACGAGGCGATTTCCTTAGAAAGTACATTATTTGAGAATATCGCGGGGATTTCTGATCAGCGAAATTACATGAAATATAGAAATATGAGCAACATAAATGAGGTTAATAGAGGACTACTTATTGTTGCGGAGCAAATCATTGTCTAGATCTATAAAGATTCAAGCATGCATAAAGGCTGCCACAGGAATGACTAAGAAACTCTCTTCTGTGATAAATTTAAGAGAAGAACAAGGGGATATCTATCACTGTATTTAGAAGCTATGAATATTGATGTCTTCATTCAATAGGTTGGATTTTGCATTTCTTCTGGGTGGCAAGGTGGTGCTTGGGTGAGTTGGAGCTCACTGATGATTGGTGTCTTCTTTATAGGTTAGATCCTTTGTTCTAGGGAGTGGGTGCTTCCTTCCAGTCGGAGTTGGTAAATCCTAGGGGTTGTAGCCTATTTCTAGTGGGTGTTAGAGAATTAAGGGAGTTTGTGTTTTCTTATAGTTGAAGCTTCCTTCTAGTTGGTGTTGGTAAATCCAGGGGGTTGGAGCCTCCTTTGAGTGGGTTCTCATAAACTGAATGTAATCTTAATTTTGTATAAGAAAAACATTCTATGGATTTCTCCCGTTTGAGTTTCCACGTAAAAAATTCTTGTGTACTATGTATGACTTTATGTGATGTTGAATGACATTGTTAATAATAATGTTTACTTAATGTGCTTGAATTGTTAAAGTGGTAAAAAGTGCTCAATAATGATTCACTCCCCCCACCCCCCTTCTTACTATTGGTGAATAACCCAACAATCCTACCTTTTCTAAGATCTCAAAAGGTCCACATTATCTCATTACCAAATTTGGGAAACTTTTAGTTTCAACAAGATTCTCTTATATTTAACTTTTAAAAACACATGCTCTCGCACTTTGAATTCTCTACGTGTTCTTCTTTTATCGACATAACTTTTTTTCCTATATTGTGCAACTTTCAATTTCTTCATGATCTTTACCATTTTTTATTCCATTTCCTTTAACAATTCCAACCCAATCACGACTATGTCTGTTGGGTTATCCCAACTCACTGGTGTGTTGCATTTTCTGCCATATAATGTTTCAAATGAGATCATCTTCAATGATTCTTGATCCCGGTTATTGTAAGAAAAATCAACTAAATGGATATAATCCTCCCACCTAGAAGGTGTAATGTACCCCAAAATTTACATAATAATAAAAAAATTTGTCAGGAACATTAACTCTCTGCTTTACAAATTAACTTAAAACTTTCTTTATTGACAGTTCACAAATATCGAGATGTAAAGAATAATTCTAGCAGTAGACGTTATCTCTAGGCTTATGATCCTAAATTATTCAAGTTACAAGGCAAATCATAAGAGCAGCTAGAAATGGACTTATCATTCCTAGTCTATCGAATTTCTAACTATACTTTATCATTATGGAAGTGTTAACAATAGTCAATAAAACAATCCTTATTCCTTTAAAATTATAGTCTAGTTTATATATATATACACACATATATATAAACTCCCTATCGATTAATTCCTCGATATATGGAGCTACATACATTTGGAAGATATCGTGAGCATAAATTCCTCGATATATGGAGCTACATACATTTGGAAGATATCGTGAGCATAATATTAAAGACCTCTTATACCAATATAAACTCTAGGTATTAATAATTCCAATATGATAACTCCAAAGTCTGTGCTCTTCTAATTTCCTGTCC
This sequence comes from Picea abies, assembly GCA_900067695.1. Classification (NCBI taxonomy): domain Eukaryota; kingdom Viridiplantae; phylum Streptophyta; class Pinopsida; order Pinales; family Pinaceae; genus Picea; species Picea abies. The sequence continues at coordinate 8,353 of CBVK0101876154.1, forward strand.
AATCGATACTAATATAGAGGGAAAAGCGCATTTGGCATAACCAACTAAGACTCTTCTAGGCAGGGGATGATAGTCGCAGTCGTGGTATGGTTGTGGTATTATGGCCTCAGTCTAAAGTTATGCCCATATGGAAAATCATGTAAGATTATCCCTTGGCCTAATGTTGCGCTAAGAACAAAAGGGTGATCTCTTTCTCGTCGGAGTCTAAGGATTACTCCCCTGATGAATTAAATAGTTACACGCCACACTGAACTGGGTTTAACTTTGTTAGTTAAAGGATAATGTTGTGACACCTTCCCTCCTTCGCATTAACTCTACGCAAGGACCGATGAAGTAACTGTCAGGGTGCATTGATCCCTCCGTCCAGCTCCTTAATGGACATCTGCGCAGAGTCCCGTTCGAGACTGTTACCTGCCTTCGTGTCCCATAATGGTTTGGCCATCTCTTGAATGTCACATGGCTCTATACAGTAGCATTAAACGTTTTCCCTCTTAACCTTTCCGACAAAACTAGTTAGGTTCAATTCCCCTTTGGCTTGATTACTCTTTGTAATGAATTCTAGGGTGGCTATGGAAGGAAACACTCTGGTGTAAGCGTCGAGGAGAAACTTCACCTTGGTAGAAGCAGAATGTGATTGGGTCGTCCTCATTAACCAGGTAAGGACATTCATCCGTCGACTAGTTAAAACCCCCTATAGTTTTATTGTTACTCTATCTGTGGATTTCAATTTTAACGATTTCTTCACACAGACGTTTCAATATTTGAGTAATGTAGTTTATTCATAGGGCACTGGTGGTTGTCATTGAGTGTTGTTGTCCGGGTCACTCATCTGGGTGTCTACCAGTCTGTATGTTCCTTTGAGTTATTAGGTAACAATTAAAATGGTAGTTTTCTTTATAGGTTATCAGGGGGAAATGATATCGTAATCTATTATTTGCATTCATGACTTAATCTTAGGGTTACATCTTCTATCTATACCATGTCGACTTATGCATGTGTAAGCTACCATCTTAAAGTCTATATGCCTCATGAGTAATGGCCTTGGACTCTATACAATATATTCAACAAGATACTTAGTTCATTATTACAGTCTTTGGCAAAAATACCCTTCGGCAAGAATTTATGTCTACTAACCTAACTAGATTCTTGTATGGGATCTAAAGAGTAGAATAATTTTCCCCTGTATTTCTTGGTTATTTTAATCCTTAGAAGTTTTCTTTGCATTTCTTTCGGGTATTTAAGTTTTAAGAACTATGTATAATGCGACCTAATGATGGGACCCCTAATCTTTGCGAGGGTACCCATCAGATCGAATTTGGCCCCCTTCTCCCATCAAGTTCATGGGTGACTTCTTCAGTTGTGCAATGAAAGACGTCCTGTGCTAAGGCCCCAAGTTAAGTACAATCCAGATACTCCTGTGTTTGTTTTTTTATAATCAATTTATCTCAGTGATTCAATTTTGTATATCATGTATAAGCAACTCTATTATTCATTGACAAATACTAATGGAGTTTTTTCTTGTTTCCTTGCAGGATTGGAGCATCCGAACCCTCGGATTCTGGGCATCCTCCCGTATACAAGGTACTCGAGTTCCTTTTAGACTCCTCCAGACTTAATGTCCCAAGTTCTCGTAGCGAAGTCTCTCGATTCCAATCTTGGTTACCGTATGGTGTACAATACCATCCCAGTTTCTTTTTAGTAATTGAATTCAATGTTATTCCCGTATTCACTACGAGAAACTATTACACCGCAATTGTGGGGTTTTGACATACCTTTGACTCCTAGTCTCGACTTGTTTGTATGATGACTCCTTAATGTTTAAGACACAGACTCTTCTCTTGTATATTATGATGAAATTTAAGAACGATTAAATTCTAGACTTGGTCAATACGTTAGTTACTCATTCTAATTTATATATTTTATGAAAAATGAAGAGCATAACAACTTTATGTTTTTGGGAAGCATGTTCCCATATTTTTATGGCTCATACATTATTGTGTTTACAGAGAAATTCAATGTGACCAATAGATCTGTTGTTTTCTCTATTTCTAGTGATGTCCGACTGTATAGAGGGCTGACACGATTTATCATTCGTTAACAAAGTTATGAAATTCGAATTATTCAAAATGCATGTACACATTTAAGAGGTTCCAAAATCTCTGTTTTTCTTTTTCTAAGTTATTCAGCTTTCGCTTCTCTAATATTTTTGTTCCATAGTTTCTATTTCGTTGAAAGATTCAGTTCATTTTATCATTTATTTCCATAACTTAAATTATGCTCGGTTAGACTTATCCATCCTCCATGATATCCTTATTATCCATTAATATGCATACTCCAGACTTTTAGAATGAGTCTTG
>CBVK0101876242.1:0-12003 GCA_900067695.1 Picea abies
ATTATAGACAAGTGCGAAGGTGACGGAGATGGCGGAGAGAAAGGAAAAAATGGTAAGCTTTGAAAAGCGGTCAGACGAGATTCAAAAAAGGATTATGGGGATACTCAGGACAACCGAGTGTTGCATGGTCAAATTTCATGTATTAGAATTTTTGAGTGCAAAATGTGTAAAACGAAAGAGATCATTATGGGGCAGTTCAGCGACCGGTTTGTATATTTTTAGTTTTTCGACAAAGTGGCCAAGTATGGAATAGGGAAATTTCTAATTGCATGTGTAGCAATAAGATCTTATATATAATTGGAAACTGCTAATTGCAAAGGGGCACAAGCACAGGAAACAATGACTACGAACTGAATATTTCTTCAACTTGCCAAACCGACGATCCACTAAAATTTTTTGAAGAAATGGTGAAGTATGGAAAGTGGACGAATGAGCTTCAAAATGGGGTGACAATAGTTCCATAAAATATGCGAGGACCCGACGGTTAAATTGTATTTCTCAGAAGTTTTCAGTGCAAAATGTATACCACAGAAGAGGGCAAGTCCAACTCTCAATTTGTATAGTGTGGAACTGTGGGTGTTGTTTGTAGAACACAGAACTATAGAGGAAATAATTTTCCCTTTAATATAGCTTCTATGCTGCAAATGTGGTATGGCTCATTTTAGCACTTTTCCGTTCGTAAAGAAAGGCAATCTTGAGCATGCCAACCCTGGAGACCATCTGCCAATTTGTATATTGCGGAGCTCAGAATGCTGTTTGGAGGTCACGAAAAAGTAGAAGTGAAATGCCGACAAATCTGTAACAGGTGAAAGGTAGTTTTTGTAAGCGCAAATTGGTTTCAAAGAAGCCCCATTGTTGCGAAACCATCATTTTCTACTAATTTCCAGCAAATGCATTGTTCAAGATTAGATTTTATTGCAACGTGTGCATGCAAATATGTTCTTGATACATTCTTCCATGATTGTAACATATTAACTTAACTACTAAACTTCATTTTCTACTAATTGCCAGCAAATGCTTTGTTGAAGATTAGATTTTATTGGAAGGTGTGGGTGTAACTGTGTTCTTGATACATTCTTCCATGACTGCAACATATTAACTCATGTATTAAAATTCTTGCATTATGGGTTTTTAGCATTAAAACTTAATAATTGCATGTATAGAAACAAGAATAACGATTTCGTTGCAACATTGTGCATTGGTATTGCTATGTTCTATCTGCATTACGAATATAATTGAACGTTGGTTTGAAACTGTGCAATCCATTTTTTGTTTGCATAAAAGGCTGGTGGATTGACACAATACATTGTCATATCATTGTTAGATGTTCCATTTTAGAAAAAAATAACCCAAGCAAACACAATATCGAAGAAGTACGAGAGCACCGAACCATGCCAATGAGAACATGCGTTAAATCCAGAAAAGAAGCAACAATGAAGAGTCAAAGGAAAATATTTTTTAACAACAAATCCATTTAATAAAATAAGAAAAACACCGAGTAATGTACATCTATCCTTACAAATTGGACCTAGTTCTTTGGGCCAAAACATTGAACGTATCTATGATAAACGCACGCACGAGATCCTCAATATGCAAGATCCTTCTAGTTTTCTCCTCGATGAAACATCCTGTGCTGAAATTGATAGTTTTCAGAAGCTTCCGATGAGGAAGAAGACGAAAAACGTTGTAGGGAAAATAGAATAGCCCTTAGATGAAACTGCCTCTACATAGTAAAAACAAATTCAGGAGCACAAGTTGCACGTGCAATTCCAGAGGGCCAAATTAGTCCATTCTGGGTAGAAGGAGATGACTAGTAGAAAAATGCCTTGCAACAGCGAGATTTTTGGACCTGATTCCCGAAGATGTCAATCAATAATTTTTTGGCTTGAAATATATCTCTGGGAGAATCAACATATCATTGCTTTATAGTGAAACTCTTTCACCCAAAACGAACTAATTTGGAACTCTGGAATTCCTACTTTTGCACTACAAAGTGGCTATTGCGTTTACCATTGGTTTCTTTTCTAAAACTCCTTTTGGTGTTGTCAGGACCGCCATCACCGAGCCAGGAAGTTCCGTCCGTTATGGTTGATTTCAATTTGGGCATAGGAGTGGGAAGATTCTCTGCATTTCCATCATCCATTTCTGTATCATCGCCCATCAAATCATCTTCTTCTGGCTCATAATTCAGGAAATCAACTTCTGCAATAGCCATGAATGCAATTGGGCAGGTTCTGTATGCAGGCAAGGTTTCCTTGGAATTCTTTGGCTTGAAATATATCTCTCGATGTACCAAGGGACCATCTCCTTTTTAGCTCCTAGGCGAAGGGAGATGAATATTAAGAATATTCCCTGGAACAGTGGAATCTCTGGCCATTATGCCCTAATGTGTTTACTGTGTCTGGACATAAATGATGCCACAAGTTATTAAGAATTTTCATTTGTTGGAGACAATGTTTGAAATGAAAATTGGGGAGGGATAATATAAGCCTCCACAAATTATGGTTTAATGCGTATCAATGGAATATCTCCTCGATCCTTTCACTAATCAATGACAAGCTCCAGAGTTAGTGTAGAATGAGCTGTCATCATCACAACTCACTAATAGCACAATTAGGAAAAAGTGCGAAGGTGGTGGTGACGACAAAGAGAGATTAAGAATTAGAAATTTCTTAAAAGCACCAACCCGCCGGCGGACAAAAAAAATATTGCATCGTCTTTGAAATGAATACTTGGAAAGCATAACATACTTGTGCACAAATATTAGTTTAATTCGTAGTAATGAAAATTCTTCTTCGGATTTTCGGACATTAATGACAATATTAATGGTTCCTGTAGGATTACTACTACCATTAAAGCTTAATTATTTCACATTTGGAAACACGTACGAAGGCAACGACGATGGCGAAACCAATTCCAAGAAATACCTAAGTATGGAAAGTGGTTGGGTGGGTTACAAAAGAAAAACGACAGAAGATATACCCAGGAGATGTGAAGGGTTGATGGTCATATTGCATCTCGGTGGCAGATATCAGCCGTCAATTTGTATGTCGCGGAATTTCTAAGAGGACCAACCAAACATAAAGAGAAATTATATGAGTCTATATTGATAATGTTCTTAGACAACATATTTAAAAATAAAATAAAAATTCTTTTTTTTAAACATTAAAATATTGCAGAGTGTTAATGAAAACTACACATTTGTAAATCACGGAAGTCCAAGTGGTAGTTGCAGGCGGCATAACAATGGAAATGCAATGTTAAAACCGCATATGCAGGAACCCGCATTTCAAAGAAGAAAAGAAGAGAGAAAAGACAAACTAGAAATTTTCAGAAAAAGTAGTAATACACACTAAATATCTACTTAGCCACTTTTTGGATCGTGGGTTCTTGGACTGGGGGGATCTAAATTGGGTATCCATTGTTCCCTGGCCTACAAATTGCATTCAAAATTCTGCGATATATAAATTGGCCATCGGACCTGCGGGGTGGCTCGCTCAAAATTGCACTCCTTTTGTTTCTTTTCATACAAACAATACTCGCAATTCCACGATATTCAAATTGGTAGATAGACTCCAGGGTTGGAGACCACGAACGTTTCATACAAAATTTCATTTCTATTGTTCTGTGTCATTCAAACAACAGTCAAAGTTTTGCCATATACAAATTCACAGATGGATTGCGAGGCTGGCGGGCCCAACCTTGTGAGTGTTTACGGGTGGCGATCCCTATGAACTATGTAACACTACCAATGGACTCACGGGCTGGCCATCTCAAAAGTGGGGCTTCGTTGTTCCTTGCCCTACAAATAGCACCCAGAGTTTCACGATATACAAATTGACAAGCCCATTTACAAACTATTTCAATTTTAAGGGCCCCCTGTTGATGTGATAGCACAATTGGAATTCAACTCGTGAATCCCTAAGTATGAACTCTAACAAGGTATGGACACAAGGTTCTTATAGAGTTTGTATGGATCCCACATTTCATACTTGGCCACTTTTTTGATTGCTTCTCAGTTTGGCGAGCTCAAAGTTGGGCCTCTATTGATACATATCCTACAAATAACACCCAAAGTCCCACGATATACAAATTGACTGTCGAATCTGTGGACTGGGTTGCTCAACATTGCATTTCTATTGTTCCTTGTCTTCTAAATAGGATTAAGAGGAAATGATTAGTACATAGTAAATATGTACTTCTCTAAACTATGGACATGAGATTTTATTGAGCATGTATGGATCCCTCATTCCATACTTAGCCACTATTTGGATGGTGGGTTCTCAGGCTGGCAAGTTCAAAATTGGCCCTCTATTGTTTCGTGCCCTACAAATAGCACCCACATTTTCATGATATACAAATTGGCAACCAGACTTGCCAGCTATTTGAATTTTAAGGGACTCGTATTCATGTCATAGCACAATTGGACTTGGGCCAATTTATATTCGTTTATTACAATATCAAATGGGGAAGCGGTCAGCCAGGTTGGTGATATAAAAGTAAGTGAAATATGAAGTCGTGAATCTGCCAGCTTCCACACCTATAAGTTTTCCGAAAAATGAGTAATACATACTAAGTATGTACTCTTATAAAATATGGACATGAAATTTTTGTAGATCATGTACGGATCTGCCATTCCATATTTAGCCACTATTTTGGATCGAGGGTTCTTGGGATGAAAATTGGGCCTCTATTATTCCACTCTTTACAAATAACATCCACAATTCCGTGATATACAAATTGACAAGCGGACCTACGGGTTGCCTAGCTCAACATTGCAATTTCATTGTTCCGTGTCGTCCAAATAGTACTCAGAGTTCCGCGATATATAGATTGATAGATGGACTTGAGGGCTTGCGGGTTCAATTTTTCCATTGTTTATGGATGGAAATCCCTATCAACTATCTAACATATCTAAAAACATTATTTTGAACACTAAATTATTAATATTACATATTGATATTGCAAAATTTAATTAGATGACAAAGTTTGTACAAGTTGGTTGGGCAAGTGATATGCAAGTTTTTCGACAAACGAGAAATACATAGTAAACATGTACTTTTATAAAGTATGGACATGATATTTTATCGAGCATATGTGGATCCCTCATTCCATACTTAGGTACTTTTTCGATCGCGGATTCTCGGTCTGGCGGGCTGAAGATTGAACCTCTATTGTTCCGTGTCCTACAAATAACACCCAGACTTTCGCGATACACAAATTGATAGGAAGACTTGCACGTTGGTTGGCTCAACATTGCACTTTTATTGTCCGATAGTGATTCCATATTAATTCCATATTTAGTCACTTTTTTGGATCGGGGCCTCTCGGGTTGGCGGGCTGAAAATTGGGCCTCTATTGTTCTACGCTCTACAAATAACACCCACAATTCCACGATATACAAATTCAAAACCGGACCTGTGGGTTGGCTGGTCAACATTGCACTTTCATTGTTCCGTGTGTTCCAAATAGCACTTGGAGTTCCGCGATATACAGATTGACAGATGGACTCCAGGTAAATTATTAATATTAAATATTGATATTGCAGAATTTAATTAGATGAGAAAGTTTGTACAATCTGGTCGGGCGAGTGATATAAAAGTATTTTGAAAAATGAGCAATACATAGTAAACATGTACTTTTATAAAGTATGGACATGATATTTTATAGAGCATATGCGGATCCCTCATTCCATACTTAGGCACTTTTTGGATAGCGGATTCTCGGCCTGGCGAGCTGAAAATTGAGCCTTTTTTGTTCCGTGTCCTACAAATAACATGTAGACTTCCACAATATACAAATTGATAGGTATATTTGTAGGCTACTTGACTCAACATGAGATTTTATAGAGCATATGCAGATCCCTCATTCCATACTTAGGCACTTTTTGGATTGCGGGTTCTCATCCTGGCGGGTTGAAAATTGAGACTCTATTGTTCCGTGTCCTACAAATACCACCCAAACTTTCGCGATATACAAATTGATAGGTGGACTTGTGGGCTGGTTGGCTCAACATTGCACTTTTATTGTCTCGTATGGATTCCGTATTAATTCCATATTTAGCCACTTTTTTGGATCGGGGGCTCTCGGGATGAAAATTGGGCCTCTATTGTTTCGTGATCTACAAATAACACCCACAATTTCGCGATATACAAATTGACAAATGGACCTATGGGCTGGATGGTCAACATTTCACTTTCATTGTTCCATGTCCTCCAAATAGCACTCAGAGTTCCACGATATACATATTGACAAATGGATTGGAGGTAAATTATTAATATTAAATATTGATATTGCAGAATTTAATTAGACAAGAAAGTTTGTACAATTTGGTCGGGAGAGTGATATAAAAATATTTTGACAAATGAGCAATACATAGTAAACATGTACTTTTATAAAGTATGGACATGAGATTTTATAGAGTGTATGCAGATCCCTCATTCCATACTTAGGCACTTTTTGGATCGCGGGTTCTTGACCTGGCGGGCTAAAAATTAAGCCTTTTTTGTTTTGTATCCTACAAATAGGACCCAGACTTCCACGATATACAAATTGAGAGGTGAAATTGCGGGCTTCTTGACTCAACATTGCATTTTTATTGTTCCGTGTCCTCCAAACAACACTCGGAGTTCCGCAAAATAGAAATCGACAGGACTCCACGACTAGCGGGTTCAAGATTGCAATTGTTTAGGGATGGTCATCCTATCTAACTTTATCTAAAAACATTATTTTCAAATACTAAATTATTAATACTAAATATTGATATTGTACAAGTGAATTACATTAAATTATTAAACGATGTTAAATCGCTTATATTAAAAAAATGAAGGAAACAAAAGAAAGTTTTTTTAAAATTCTATCACCGCAAGCATAACAAGGACCAATTTCAATTTTAAGGGCCTCTTGTTCATATGATAGCACAATTTCACTCTGCACCATATATATTCATTGATTTCAAATTATTCAAGGACATTAATTTTACCAAGTTCATCGAATAACCAAAAATGCCAAAACAACGACCAATTTGAATTTTAAGGGCCTCTTGTTGATATGATAGCACAATTGCACTTCGCACATTATATATTCGTTAATTTCAAATTATTCCAGAACAATAATTTGACCAAGTCGATCGATCAAGGAAATCTGCTAAAACAAGCCACATAGTACATTTGTGTCACAACTCCATAGAATCTATCAGGCAGATCTGCGCGCCAGCTGGCTAAAAAATTCAATTATATTGTTCTGTGTCCTCCAAAGAATAGTTTGAGTTTTGTGGTATACAAATTGACAGACAAAACACATAAACAAGAACCAACCAAACTTCAAACATGCCGCAAGCAAGTTCCCAGAAGGTTCCATAGAGCAGAACCCATCAGCCTTTGCACCAAACAATTTGATATACAAAGAAAAGACGTCGCCGCATTCGTTTTCTCTTGCATATGGTATATGTTGCCAATAGAAAATAACTAGGGCCATGGGATATATGGGGTTTTCTTCCATGCTAATCTTATGCACGTGCAATCCTAGCTAGCCAAGTCTAACGAACATTCAGCTGGATGCTGAACAAATATTACAAAGACACATGAGGTATTTTCCTTTTCGACCAAAGCTTGATATATATATATTCCCCCTTCTTCAACCGATATGCAAAATTGCATTGTCCTAATTTAAGGTGAATTTTCTATGTATTAGAAGCTCTCGCAGCATGTACATATTGCTTGCCTTTTTCTGTAAATAAGTTTCATACGACAACTCTGCCAACTTAGGAAGCACATTTTGTAACAGAGGCTGCCTAACCATACAATGCACAGTTGTGTTTCCCATGGTTCGGATAACAACATTGACACAATGTCCATATATATATGGACATTTTTCACCACATCGCAGACAATTAATTGTATCATCACTTATCAAAGCGGAGGCAAAAGTATGGGAGTTGCATTTTTCACATACAGGTTCAAAGGGGGTCGAGTACACATTGGCTGCAACTAAAACACCTTCAACCTGGGAACACAAGCATATGAATTAATACATTGAACAATACAATACACAACTGCACCCCCATAAATTTGTGCAAGGCTATTTCTATAAGCAAAGTGATGATGATTTTGTGGATGTATACGCACAACAATTGTAGAGCTAGATAGTTTCTTTAGATCCTCTACTATATCTGCTCGCAACTCTATTACAAACGTTGCCTGGGTTGTCCGAAAGATCCTTTCTCTAACATCCCTCTTCTTTGTTATATTTTTTAACAACATAAGTGGAATCTGCCCTTTATGCAATTTTTGTTCCATTGATGAAAACAAATCTGAATACATATTGAACAATTGTAGCTGCAACATGGAAGAATGCAATATTTGTGTAACTTATCCGAGATAAATGCACATGTGGAAGTAAAGGAAAAAAGTGAATATGAAAAGCCGTACCATTTCCTTGTTGCTGTCCGACTCTCCATCTTTTATATGGAGAATGTGTTGCGAGCCAAATTTTCTCGCCAGTGTGACAGCTTCCCCAATCATTCCGATTGGGTAAATATCAATGCTCTATATAAGCTGGCTGATAGTTGAATTAGAGACGAAACGATATTCTGAACAAACATCGAGATTTTTTTCCACAATGCTTGTTTCGTTCAGCGAAATAATTCGATCGCAATCACCACGGTCATATACTGTTTTGGGCAATATATTAAAATTTGTAATGGATATCCCATTACACGACAATATCTTTTCTGCATGTTTCTGGACAAGTTGTGGAGGAATCATCAGTTTCACTGTCATCATGGCCTCCTTGTCTATCATGTCAGCACACATAATGGATCTAATTTTGTTTTCCTTGTCCAAGTAGGTGCTATAGACAACCATTATGTCCCCGATGAACACTTCTCCATATTGAGGACTGTTCAAGCCCTCTATTGATAGTACTTTGGATGCCACAACTCTAGATCTGATGACATTTTTTGAACAGGAAAACTAAAGTGAATGGTAGTGCACATTTTTTTTTTTTGCGTATTCTTCTTTCATTGGCATAAATCTACAAGTACACGCATAGCTTTGATGAACTATGGAGCCAGAGTTTCGCAACCACACCTCTTAGTTTGCGGAACATGCAACGCGTTTGGTGTCTCGCTTGTACTTGTTGAGACTTCTTGTGAGTTGCAAACCATGTATTGTAGATGACATCATCATATCCACCATGCCATATATGAATATATACCACATGATATTTGTTTATTATACATAGTAAGAGCATAGCGTATGCATATTTACCTTTGGCCTTGTCGGTCTGCTGATGTTTGTGATGACTGACTGCTCATGCTCATGTCACTAGTCCAAATTTTTCTGATGCAAGCATGTGCAAATGAGCATTAGGACTAAACAAGCATGTGCATTGTATATTGTGCATTAGAAGGACTAAATAACCGTAAAATTGTATGCATCTGATTTTTTTTTACTGGAGAAATGTTTAATAGTAAACAAGGTGTGAATGCGGGGCACCATGGCCAATCTGTATATCGTGGACCCTCAGAAGCCAGGGGAGCAATATTCAACCTGCCATCCTGACACTCACAATCGAGAAAGTGGGTAACTATAGAATAAGGTAGAAACAAGACCACATATGTGAATCTGTTGGTTCGCCAACTGACGCATGAAGGAATTTTTGGAAAGAACACTAAGTAGATGAATTAGAAAACAAAAGGGATAATAAAACTGGAAAAAGTAGAAATAGGGAAGGAAGAAAGGCCCATTACTGCCAAGTTATTGTTTTCAAGTCTAATATTATATGCCCCCACTCGATTTGTATATTTAATTTACCAGCACACTTGGTATACCTTTTAGAAGATTGTACCACATAACCCTCTGCTCTTACACATAACAATTCATCTCCCTGTCCAAGCAACCTATTTTTTCCAAGGCAGCAACGCCGAATATGAAATGCACATGAAGGAAAGTTAGTATGAAGACAAACATCTAAAAGAAAGAGAAACATGTCTATTTACCCGCCAAAGAGTCCATCATCCTTGCCAACCATTCTGTTTATTTAAATGTAGCAATGCAGCGAAAAGACAATGGACATGAACTAGCTTAGTATGCAGGAAGGCATGTATTGAAGATAACTTATAATGAAGACATGCATGTAAAATAAAGAGAAAGAGGTTTATTTACCCGCGAAAGAGACCATCGTCATCTCCACCTATTCTGTTTGTTTAAATGTAGCAATGCAGTGAAAACACAACGAGCAAAGAAGGTTAGTATGCAGGAAGGCATGTAACAAAGATAACTTACCATGTAGGAAGGCACACGACATGTACATATAATAAAATAGTTGAACACATATACAAACCATAAATGAAATACAAAACAACGCAATATGAAACAACAACACAAGCATGCACCTTTCTATATCCTCTTCAATCGATGTAGTGGAGACTCCCTCATTTTCTCCAGCTATTCTGTTTGTTTGAATGTGGGAACACACAAAATACAATGAACATCAATGGAAGATGGTATTCACCGGAGAACAAGAAATATGTACACACACTAAAACAGACTCAACAAATAGTCTAGAAAGGCAAAAACATGAACCTTTGCGCTTCTCTATCCATGGTTGTAAACGTGTAATTTTTTTTCCTTGCCCCAAATATATTGCAAGGCAAAAAATATCATGCAATTGCATGGTCGTAGCTAAACGATTTCTGGTTTTCTGTGGCAATTTATCCAGATATGCTTCCACTGATGGAAATACATCTTCTTTATCCTCTACACAGACTGCTGTTCCCATGATACAATTTTTTGGTTTTCTGTGGAAAACTACCTAGACATGCTTCCAGACATCCAAATATAATCTTGTAAAAACTTTGTTGCACATATCATATCTCAAGCACAACACAAATTGTATTGTGCGCACACCAGTCTATGTAGAGGAGAAAGAACATGGAATGTCATATCGACATATCTAACCATACATGGTTTATAAATGTAGCCTGCATACATATGCTTTATTCCAACAAAAAAACAACGGATATTGCAATTTCACATGTAATCCTTGAACAATTTTGCATGCAACTATTTTCTTTCATGCCAGCAGTGAAGCATCAACAAAATCTCGCAGAATAACAGATATTAGCCTTGGGAGACAGGGAAAACAACACAACTGCATGTCAACTTCTGGGTGCAGGGGCTGAACATCGTAAATCACCCCAAAAAACAATAATAATCCAAAAAAAAAGGAAAAAAGAAAATCTCCAACCACCGCCACTGGACCCCAACCTGACAAGGCCGAATCAAACAAAAGAAAACAACAAGCACCAAACCAACGAGAGAGAATGAACACGCTGAACTACACCCCCAGGGCCCTAAAGCGCAAACCCGAGACAAACAAAAAAAACCAATAACCCACGAACCAACGAACTAACAACAACCACCGAGCCAGTAAACAACATATGTATCTCCAACGATTACGAAACTGTAGCCCAAGCACATAAGGAACTAGAAACATACGAGGAGCATGTGACTACAAATAAGCAAACATTGTTACTTGCAAACTGCAAACACTGAATAACAAACAAGCAATACAAAATGAAACTATGGCATCAAAACTTACTCTGAAACGATGAAATGCAGAAGCGTAGGTCGAATCACGAGTGAAACAACAACAAGCAGCAACCGAGAAACCAACGAAGAAGAAGCACTCACCGAACCAGTAAACAATGTATGTAGCTTCAACGATTATGAAATTGCATTGCAAGGGCAGAACAAGGATGAAACATACAATGGCTATTGAACTAGTGGTGGACAAAGAGGATGTTGGAAATACTAAAACAACTGAGAGGGGGGGGGTGAATCAGTTGTTCATAAGCTTAAACAATTTTATGCCTTTTAAACAATTATTAAGATTTCTTCATGTGTCATCAACCAATCATAAAGCATATGGACCGTAAGAGTAAAAATCATCAGTCACACATAAAATACACACAGAGACAGATTTTCACGAGGAAACCCA
>CBVK0101876243.1:0-28609 GCA_900067695.1 Picea abies
AAACCTCTTCTTCTTCGAAAGGATAGGCAATCTTTTTCTGTTCTGTACATCATTTACAATTGAGCACCAACTCAATGTGAGGCTGTTACCTCTGTTTTACAAGCTGCAACTTGTTTGAGAGCTCCAACTCTCTGGTTTCTCTAGCACCCACTAGAAGGAAGCACCAACTCCCTGAGTATTCCAGCACCAACTGGATGGAAGCACCAACTTCCTGAATATTCCAGCACCAATTGGATAGAAGCACCAACTTCCAGTTACACATGCTCCAACTTGCATAACAGAGAATATCTGTTCTCCCTAGCACCACCCTGCCACCCTGGTTTCTCTGGCTGCAACCAGATGGAAGCTACAACTTCCTGTGTTCAAGCACCCACTTGAACTTCTGAGGACAACAGTCCTCCCGAGCACCTCCCAACCTCCCTAAAGTATTAATGGTTAAATACACATTCAACTTTACAGATAATTCAGTTCCTACCAGTTTTTCTTTGTTCTTCAATTCTGGTCTTCTGTTCACTATTCTGCTACTCTTCTCTTATTCAACAAGTTTGCTCTAAATCATATCTTCTGTCATTCTGCTCTGCTTCTGTTCTGTCCATCATGTTGCTCTTCTTCTGTTCTCGTTCTGCACAGTTCCTTCACTGCTCACTATTCCTCTGCTCATCTTCTTTTTCTTACTGTTTACCCATTTTTCATTCAGAACAATCAACCCGATTCGGTCTCATTCATTTTCTTTTATACATACTGTTATGACGGTTCCACTTCCCCTTCCAATGGGAAATCCAACGACATCTGTCTTGGAAACTGAAACGCTAACCAATTCATCATTCTCAGTCGGTTTCACTTAATGGATTTACAACTGAAGCGTTAATGAGTGAATAAGAACAACAACCCTCCGATCAAGGTTTGATCCAACGGTTCAGATGCCATCGGGATTTCACTCATCACGAATTTGGCGTTTTCGATGTCATGATGTTCATGCCTCCAGGATTCCCGATCCCCAAATTCCCGAACTTTAGCCCCATCCGGCTACACAATGGTCCATATGACCATTTCCCATGACCACAAGCTAACCCCGTCGGGGCTACGGGGTTTGTGATGCATCAATGCATTCACCCGATGATTTTTCGATCGGCCAAATCCCGACGCCCTTTTCTCTGACAGCTAGCCTCCACTACGCCACCGTTCTCCTTCACTGCTGTGCTGACATCTGGCCCCTACTTATCGGGGTTTCGCGGATCACGATACTAAATTGCACGAACTCTTGTCAACGGGATCCCCGATTTCCCGATGAACCAAAATGCCGACGACTCCTTGATCTTCGACACCTGTCTCTCAGATGGACGGTCCCGATCCCTTCGGGATTTCGAGACTTTCGATGTTGAGTGTTTCTCACCTCTCCAATCCCCGATTACTGATAACAAATATCAACGGTCCAGATCTCATTCTTAACCAACGGCTGTGATTACTTCGCGAAATCGCATTTCGCGATTTCGGAGTCCTTGATGCATTGTGTTCTTGACATAATGAAATCCCGATCCCTGATCCCCGATATTCCATGCAGAGATTCAATCGGTCCAGATCACTTCTAATCCAATGGCTGTGATTACTTCATGAAATCACATTTCACGATTTTGGAGTTCTTGATGCATTGTGTCCTTGACATATCAAAGTCCCGATTGCCGATGCCTCTGCTGACGTCACACGTGATTTGGTACGTGTTAGATTCTGCCACGTGTCACTCTGATTCGTTACCCACATGTGCCTCAATTGCTTGAATCATTCTGACACTTGTCACTCCTTGGTTGTGCCACGTGTCCCTAGCTGACGTGGACTGCTGACGTGAATTAGATCGACGGTCTAGATCGCATGTTGATCTGACGGTTCAGATTCAGTCGGGATTTCGCATATCGCGAAATCGGGGATTTCGTTGTAGAGTGAACTTTGCATTATGAAATCCCGATCCCCGAATTGCCGATAAGGCCTCCTGGCTTCCACGTGTCCATACAAA
Source organism: Picea abies (assembly GCA_900067695.1). Lineage (NCBI taxonomy): Eukaryota > Viridiplantae > Streptophyta > Pinopsida > Pinales > Pinaceae > Picea > Picea abies. Next base: position 2,009 of record CBVK0101876243.1, read on the forward strand.
TGAACGGTCCAGATCCCTTCTTGAATAACGGTTGCGATCAAATCGTGAAATCGCATATCGCGATTTCGGGGTTTTCAACGTCAAGTGATTTTTGCGTTATGAAGTCCCGATCCCCAAATTGCCGATAAGGCCTCCTGGCTGTCACGTGTCCATGCAAATGAACGGTCCAGATCACTGCTTGATTTAACGGATGCGATTAAATCGCGAAATCGCATATCGCGATTTCGGGGTTTTCAATGTCAAGTGATTTTTGCATTATGAAATCCCGATCCCCGAACCTCCGATGGCTTATATCCCTTGCAACTTCTGTAGATCTGACGGCTATTATTCTTTCGGGAAATTTGAATAAGATCCTACGGTCACTGACTCTTCTCCTCCCGATAATTGCACACCCACAACTGTACTTGCCATCAATGACAAGTATACGCTAATTTTCTTTCTGTTAACTGAAATTGCCAACAGAGGACTGTGCAAATTCACTGTAACTGTATAAAATTTTTTGAGGAAAAATGTACTTCGAGAAGTGTATTTACATAAACATTTAAGGTTGTCATGCTATCTAAGGACCTCACAGTATGAAAAAATTTAAGCTGTTAGGGATGTTAGAGGATGTCGCATCATGTAAACATTTAAGCTTTCAGGCCTATTGAGGCATCTTGGAATAAGTGTCAATACATTTCAACAAAAATACATTCGACAAAGACGCTATAAACTTTGGAATTCTCAATCACTATAAAGCTTGGATATCAAAACATTTCAATATGCTTAGTACATATCAAAACTTATGGATATATTCAACTAACAGAAAATGTTAATACAAACATTCGAACTAATGCTAGCATTAATCCACCTTCAAGCAATATAGAGGAAAAATGTATGATTAAAAAATACTGTATATGAGAAAAAGTTTGGATATGTTGCCATATAAAACATTGGGAATAACGAAGCCATCAATAACACCTCCAATCTCTTATCCAATCAGATCAATACATATATGGTACTTTTTATTATATAAAAATATAAGCTTTTAATTCCATAGCTCCAACAATAGGTATTTTGCAAATATTTCGGGTCAAAGGACAAACTAATATGTAGTTAACGAATTATTGATCACTATAGTCCCTCTATGCCTACGGAAATGACTAATAATAAACCAACGATTTTTACCCAACCACATGCATGATATTATACCAACGACATTTATCAAACCACATATAAGATATTACACCAACAACATATGCCATGTCATGAAATGAAATGGCAATATAACAATGTATCTTAAAAAGAATGTAATGTGCATATATATTCAAACAATATGTGTGATTTACATATGACAACAATGATCATGCAACAAAGATATGACATGCAACAAAGATATTAATAACACGACTTGCAACAAATATACATCACGTAGCACTTAGACACAATACACAGTTTTAAATGGAGAGCTAAGGAACCATATATGTAATCTTGAATTAGATACGCAAGGAGAGTGACAAATTGTTGTCAATGGATCAAAGGAAAATCTGGATAATGGAAAGATGAATTGACATTGTGAAACTAATAAGAATATCTTCAAAGGAAATGTTTGCTCAAAGATCGAATCATTGAAGATGAGAGAAGATGCAGGGTGAAATCAATTTTTGGAGAAAAATTATTGCGTGGCTGGAAAGAGAATAGTAAGAGCATGAAAATGCAAGGAGAAATTACAGGAGTGGCATGGAAAGCTATAGCAACGAAAAAGATCGATATGAAACTAAACCATAGGGGTATCAATATGAGGAATCGATTTACTGAAGTTATAAAATCATTGCAGGACTAAATTTAAGATGCAAATGAAAATAATCACACCAAGTTGAAAAATAAAATGCGATCTAAACTAGTAATTGAAAATCCAGGGTGTTACTGGATTAAGGGGCCCTTCCCGACCTGGATGGCACACCTGGAAAAGTGAACTTAGTCCAAGAGGTTGCTCAAAATATCAACAATAATCAGTTCCTCATTAAAATCAAACTCCAGATTACAAAGTATTGATGCTCAACTCTCTCTCTCTCTCTCTGAAGACAATGAAATAATAACAATTTCTTCGAGTCCCCCCATCACAGAATAAAGATAGTTTCTACAAAAATTCCTCAATAATATCGAGGGAAACCTAGTCCCTATCCCTACTATAAAATTGGTGAATACAACATGAAAATCAAACTAGGCTCGATTCTTCAAAATTGTTCTATACAATCTTAGTAAAAGTTACAACAATCAAATCATATCAAATCTCGTATGCTATTCATATGACATGCATATGAATAGAATTTTCAATATCACAAATCTCAGATGACCTCGAAACCATCTAGAATAATATGAGGTAGGAACGCTAATTGATCTTGAGCCCATTCTTCAAAATCTACGTGGGAGTATATTTATCAACCAAATCTTTGACGTTTAAATCAAACCCATCAAATCTGGGCACAATCATGGAATTTGTGAAAATATTAGTTGAAGAACCATCCATAACTTTCAAACCGTTCCTTTTAGAAAAAGGTCTAGGTGAGACTCAATTTGTCTTACTCGGAACAAAACCCATGTTCGAGATTCTTCACATTGATCTTCATTTACACAAAAATCGAGGCCGAAGTTGATTGTCTCGGACTTTTGTTAATTTTGGCTGAATTATTGCCTCTGAGATGGAGGTCCACATGTGAAACTTGGGAATGATCGTAACCATGTGGCAACATGTCGATGTTGCTACAGAGAAAACCCATGCTCCCAATTTTTTCCTAGAAACTCGCAAATATGTCAAACAATGACAGGTATCAAAATGGCATTGATGGTGTAGGGATGTTGAATTGTAGTAATGATACATGAATGTTGATAATGCCGGTACAAGAATCACACTCCATAAATAGTCATAAGTAAAACCATGATATAATCATATTTTAATCACTAAAAACATAGAAAAATGATGTATTAACCACATTGGATATATAATGAAAAATGATGACGGTTAATATGTATTAGCAACGAAATGCAAAAAACTGTTTAAGAATAACAATTTTATTGGGTGGAAAAATATGACAAAAATGGAGCTTAACAATGACCAAACTCTTCCACATCAAGATTCAGGTCAAGAAGATCAATATAGACGTTTGTTTAACTTTGGGTCATAGGCTAATCTAATAGTAGTAGATCTAGTCAACAAGATTGGATTGGAGGTTCACAATCATCCTAATCCCTATCCATTGGGCTAGGTAAACAAGGATGCAAAGTTCAAGGTAACAAAGCAGTGCAAGATTAAATTTGTTTTAAGTGTTGATTTTAGAGATGAAGTAGAATTGGATGTAGTACCACTGGATATATGCAGAGTAGTGATTGGAATCTCCTACATATATATAAGGGATGTTATCACCAAGCAGAGATCCAACTAGTACCACCTTATCAAGAATGAGAAATCCTTCATCATCAATGCACACAAAGGAAAATATAAAATTTCACTAGTAAGTGCCAATCAAGCTAAGAAATTGATCAATTCTAGCAAGAAATATGTTTTACTTTTTTTAAGGGAAAATAAATCTGGTGAAGAGTCATTAAAAGTAAAGACAACCCTGGAAGGGTATGCTAAGAAGTAGAAACATGAATTGGAGAAGTTTCTAAAGGAATACATGGGAGTGTTGTAGGATCTTAAAGGGATACCATCTAAGAGGGAAATGGATCAGAAAATCCAATTATTGCCAAACTTCCCCTTGCTGAATTTTGGGTTGTATAAACAATTTTGTTTTGGAAGCAAACATAGTAAAGAAGTAGTTGTAGCAAGTGTTGGAGTAGGGTGTGATTCGACCAAGTACCTCACCTTGTGGGTCACCCATTATAATTGTTCCCAAGAAGGATGGAACTTGGAGAATATGTATCGATTACATGACATTGAACATGATTACAATAAAGAATCAATACCCTCTACATAGGATCGATGATCTGTTGGACGTGCTGCAACATGCCAAGTACTTCACTAAGTTGGATTTGAAATCGAGATATCACCAGGTATGAGTCAAAGACGAAGATACCTGTAATATTTCCTTCAATACAAGGAAAGGTTTGTATGAGTGGTTGGTTATGCCATCTGTTTTATGCAACACACCAACTATATTTATGAGACAAATGAATGATGTTTTACGCCCCTTTTTTTTACATGTGATTCATAGCACCGAAGATCGATACTCGCTACATCCACAACCCCCCCCTCAAATACACGAGAGAACATGGGGAGGTCGAGCATTTTCAGAATATTGGGGGCTCAACAACAAAAGTATCATGTAGACCCATTTAAGGGCATCACTTGTCACTTACAAGGAATTGAACCTAGGTGGGGAAGGTAACAACCATTTCTTCCAACCACCCAAGCTACATCCAATGGACAATTATGTTTTATTATCTTATCTAGATTCATTTATTATTGTCTATTTGGATGATATACTGGTTTATAGAGCTACATGAGAGGAACACATCCCACATCTTATGCAGGTGTTAGAGACCCTGAAGAATCACAAATAGTTGGCCAATGTCAAGAAATGCGAGTTTTCTCAACATCCTTTGGTGTATTTGGGGCATGTGATTGGTGGAGGCGAGATCAAGATAGATTCCTCCAAGATGGAGGCCATCATGAAATTTCTAGTTCCTACAATTTTCACTGAAGCTAGGAGCTTTGTTGAGGCATCAAAGTACTTGCGGAAGTTCATAGCTTTATTTTTAATAGTAGTTGAACCACTCCACACCATAACAACAAGTGGTAAGATTTTCTAGAGGGGGAAGAACAACATAAGGTTTTCGACAAGATATAAATAAAGATTAGTCAAGAACCAATGCTCGTGCTTGCAAACTTTCATAAGCCCTTCAAAGTGGAGATAGATTCAAGTAGGTATGTCATGGGAGCAGTCTTGATGCAGGGAGGAAGGCATGCCTGCTATCATTATGAAGTATTTCATGGGGCGGTCCTCAACTACCCTACCTACAAAAAGGAGCTCTATTCCTTGGTACAAGCTGTCAAAAAGCAGAAGCACTATGTGATGGGAAAGGAGACAATCATCCACACAGATCACCAACCACTCCAGTATTTGTAGGCCCAAAGTAAGTTACAGGAAACCAAACACTACAAATGGATGAGATTCTTACAACAATTTCATTTGGTCATAAAGTATAATACGGGTAGCACAAAATAGTTGGTAGACATGCTTTCACGACCACCCACATCCAAGATTACAAATTTAGGAACTCTGATGAACATGTAACCTTTTACCCATGATGCATACAAAGAGGTATACAGAGAGGATGAGGACTTCAAGGAGGCATTTCAATAGCTATAGGGCCAACTTCATATATAAGAAGGTGACAACAAGGCTAACTATCATTTCCAAAATGGTTTACTCTACAAGCTTGACAAGGCTGTGTCCCTGAAGGTGAATGATTGTAGCTTATCAAAGAGGCTCATACCTCCAAGGTTGTAGGAAACTTTGGTGTTGGGAAGATAATTGGAACTTACAAAGGTATGTATACTGATTTAGAATGCAAGAATATGTAGCATGGTGTATTAGAGGATGTATACTTTGTTGTACCACCAAGACCAGTAATAGAAAGAAAGGTCTATACCATCCCTTGCATGTACCCACTCGACCTTGGGAAGGTATTTCCATGGATTTTATAGGAGGTTTACCAACAATCAAGAAGGGGCATGACCATATATTTCTGGTATATTATGGGATCAACAAAATGTTCATTCTCATGCCTTATAAAAATCCATCAAGGGACATGAACTGTCAAACTTATTCTTTGAAAAAGTCTGGGTGCACTCTAGGATACCAAGGAGCATCATCTCAGACAGGGACAACAAATGTCTCAATGCCTTTTGGAATACATTTTGGGAGAAGATTTACACTAAGATCACAAGTTCTACAACATTCCATCCATAGAGATATGGGCAGACAAAAGTAGTTAACAGGACTTTGGTGCAACTTTTGAGGGGTTGCAATCAATTTCATCTGAAGACCTAGAGTGAAAATCTAATCTATATACAACACTCTTATAACATAGCAGTCCACACTTCTACTAGTAAGTCACCCTTTGAAACTTGCTTTGGATATTTTTCATCTTCACCCTTAGAGGTTGTATATGGATAACAAGGAGGAGTGAGGGAGGGCCTCACAAAACATGCATTAAAAGCATAAAAAAATGTTGAGAATATCAACAGATCCATTTGAAAGTACATGATATCCTAAAGAAGTCATAGGAAAAGTACAAGGATAGACATGACCAACACAAAACGAAGAGAACATTCATAGTGGGAGTCATAGTATGGTTACAGATGAATACATAAATACTACGGGGTATTGATAAGAATATCAAGGCTCTGTGGTACAATCCTTTTGAGGTATTGTAAAGGTGGGAGATAACACCTATAGACTCGGTCTACCCCCATAAATGTGCATTTACTCAATAGTGAATGTGGAGAATCTCAAACTCTATGAGCCTTCCATTTTGGATTAGGAGGAGGAGTAGGTTCTAACTTCCATAGAGAACTTATAATGGGATGCTCAAGAAAAGTTGGAAGAGGACACAATTTTGCAGAAGAGGTCTAGAACTACAACACACGGGCAACATGAACTTTGGTAGATTGGGTTGAAGGGACAACTTCCAGGCAAAGCAAAGTGGTACTCCAGGGAGAAGGTAAAGGGAAATTTTCCTCACCTCATCTAGTAAATCTTTTGGGGACCAAAATCCTCCATAAAAGGGGAGGTATGATCCATATTGGATCATTATATTACTTGTCATCTATCTCGATGCTTTATGGGTGAGTTTTTTTTGGAGGAATCAATTTGCAGAGCCATTTTAGAGGTTGGTCCAAATTTGGAAATTTGGGTCCAAAAAACCATTTGAAATATTTCAGAGCCATTTTGAGTCATCAAACGACACCTTTTTATGGTATAAATCTTGCATCGTCTATATTCTACACACCGATACCTTTCCAACAATGCAAGAATCACCTCAATCAGAGTTTGTATGCGAATGTTATACCTCCCGCGAGTTGACCTATCATATTGGTCACCATGGTATGAGTGGGTGTCATGTCAACCCCTATTACTTAAACATGCGAGGATAGCCAAATAGTGGACTTTCTAGAACATCCTAGAAGGTCCAAACCTAATCACTAATTGAGGGTTGAGGAAGTCAAAACTCTAACCTTAGATGACTATCGAGCTACTAAGAGGAGAAGGGGTTACATTCTATGTTATTGTATTTTGTTCCATAGAAGAGAATAATGACCGGGAGTGGGAAATTAAAGAGAATAATAGAGGGGGTTAATATTCTATAACAACTTATAGGCCACAAGTCTCAGGTAACTCCATAGAGAGTGCCTTCTCCTTTGTACTTGCATTATTTACATGCAAGAGAAAAGAGAGCAGAGAAACCTCACCCTCTAGCTATATTTTCTACCATAAGGGTTTCCTAGAGCAAATATTTCTATTATTTTGTAGATGGTGTGTGATTGTATTTAAATCTTCTCTATTTTCCGAATTTTATCTATTTCATGCATAAACAAAAAATCAATAACTCAATATTTTGGAATCTAAAGGAATTTTAACCTTCATAGTGTAGATTTCAGTTTTATTTATTAGATCTATTGTGACGAAAAGTTCCAGTCAGAGATGATTTTAGGGGCTAAATTTCGCTCATGGGCTAATTTTCCATGGTTTTTCCAAAAAAGAGATTTGCTAGTTTAAAAATTATTAGCCCAAATTCTATAGGATAAAATTTTTTTACCTTAAAAATAGCCAAAATTTTATAAAAACTATATAAAATCCTTAGAAATTTGAATATTCTTACAAAATATTGCTAAACATTTATAGTTGGCATATGAAGGATTAGTAATATTCGCCAAGGTTTTTACATTTTAAAATAAATTTCCATCCTTAAAATCATCCCTGGTTCCAGTGGAATATCCTTGACAGTTTGTAGATCAAAGATGATGGCCCTAGTATTGAAGAATACCTAAAAAATAGGAAGTAATTATTAGAAAAGCATTGAAAATTTTGGATAAATTGTATTTTAGTAGGTGATGCGACCATTTGGTGGAAGTTGCTTAACCATAACGAGATGATGTCACTCTTCAATGAAAAAATTGAAAAAGTATTTTTAGAAAGGTGGTCTCATGTTGGGAAAAAGGATGAAGAGAGCACCAAAGATTTAGTTTCAGGTGGAAACTCTATATTACAGGTTCATGGATGTATTCATAAAGAAAAGGTTTTCTATTAACCCTAGTTTCCAACAAAATAAAATCAATGTTTAGTTGGTTAACATATTGAAAGTTCCTACAAAACATATCCAAAGCACACAAGATGAGGGTGGGATTGTTCAATTTTTTAAATATTTGAGGCATTCCATCGATAAATATGTGTTGCATTCTAATTTTCATGCCATATATATGAATGATGTTGATTTTATTCTTGGATATTCTTGGATAGAATCAGTTGGTATAGTTAATGTTAATGTGCAAAATAAGTTTTTGAAGCTATGGTACAAGAAAAATTAAATTAAATTAAATTGTAGGACATTTCTCTTACTAAGAAAGAAGGGCACAAGGGGGTAGTAGAGGAAGTTTTGGATGTGAAACAAATTGCAGTACCTAATGACACATCAAACGAAGAGTCTGGGATTGATTCATAAGAAGAGCCATCGTAAGCACTTGAAGAAATTCCACAAGAAGGGCATAAACAAGAAAAATAAGTTAAGGAGCTAAATTTCTCAAAGGAACCACATATTGAAGAGTCCAAGCTAGAAAAACCAATATCTAAGGATGATGTATATCACCACCCACAACACCTAGAAAAGGAACAATCATCAAGGTAAGGGCATTGACATAAACAAACTTATTATGGACAAACATGGCACCATAAAGGCAACTGGTGGAGAGGCACATAGAGGCATGACAACTTTTCATGGACATATCAAAGTAGCACACCAAGGAACAATCATATTCCAAATCAAAGTGGCATGGAAGCAATTGGAACCCACGTTTACATTTCACTATGTTAGGATATTTAGACACTTAGGAGTTAGTTAATATCAACTTGGTCTAATGTGTCATTATGTTAAAGTGTGTTTCTTTAGTATGCATTTGTAGTTAGGAAATTCGACAGTTATGATATGTTCCCAACATAGAGTGATTCGATGGTCCATGATCTCTATTTAAAGAGCACAAAGGGTCATTTTCTGATAATTGATTGTGAGAAACTCTCTTGTAAATCTCTATGTAATATTTTCTTTTGCATTAATAAATTGCTCCAAGTGGCCATGTTGGATGGGGTCATGAATGTTTCCATGTAGGGGTTTTACCACATAAAAACATCAATGTGTTGATCTTTGATCTGGATGTGTGAGTGGTTATTGAAGGTGTTCATCTGAGTCTATTGAAATACCCGTGTTGTCAAACACACTAGGATGGATGGATGCTCATGCTTGGTACAAACTAGTTACATTGCTTAGCATATCATATTGTATGGTTTCTTCCCATGTTTCAAGGACAAAACATGCGAATTTGGATGGAATGTAGTATACCTAGGGAGATACCCAAGGGGATTAACAAAAGTTAGGTAGCTATGTATTGTTATGTATGGAGGTCATTTCTAGTAAATAAGGCCCATGTAATAATGTGAACACAATGAAAGTAAGAATGCTTACTAGAAGGTTCCACCTACTAGAATGTTCATTCTCTAGAATGTTTCTAGGAGGTAATTGAATGTAAGAAGGATTACTAGAAGGTTCCACCTACTAGAATGTTCCTAGGAGGTCAATGAATGTAAGAATATAAAGAAGCATAAGTGATGTAATGGAGCATGGTGAAGAATATTGTAATTGATAAGTAAGGATTTCTTGAGGAGTGTTTCCTTCCCTAAGTAATAGTTAATGGTGTTACCCTACCTCAAGGGTTTTCTCTACAATTCTCATGTTGATTATTTTGTGTGAATGATTTGGTTTCTTGTTGAAGTTAATGATTTCTCTTCTAGATTATATATTCATATATGAGGTAGATAATATTTTCATATCTCAAGTGTCTATTGTTGGGGAGGAAGACTTTATAGGAAAATGGGGTGTAGGTGGTCCATTATTGGATATATCACTCTCTTCAAAAAAGGATAGATCCTTTTATGATTTTCAATCAATTTTTTCGAGGTTAGGATGAGGCATATTGGTTGATGGGACAAAATATTTCACTTGGAAGGTATGGCAAGTGTCTTCAGGCATAACTCTTAGTTCTAATTGAACTTTGGCATTGGTGATGGTAAAGTTCATGGTTTTTTCTCCAATAATGTGAGGGTTGAGGCTTTGGGGTTTTCAGGTGACGGTAATGCATACGCCACTATTATGGTTTCATGTACTCCCATAGGTCATCCCATTATGCACAATCATAAGATTGAGGAGGGGTCTCAGTTTTCTAGTGTTGAGGGTAATCAAGATTTGTTGAATGAGCTAAAAGGCATAATGGTTGAAGGCCATAATTGTGAGATTTCATTCGTGCAAGGTTGAGACCTGGTTAAGGGGTTGTCTCTATGCATTGTGAGTTAGATGACACATAACTTGACGAGAGAGGTGGAAGTTTCTTATAAAGTGTCAAAGGAGGGTGAAGTGCACCCAAGTGTTGTTAGTATAGGAGCCAAGGAATGAAGTGGAAGTTGAAATCTATTTTAAGCGAGTAGAGGTGGTTCTATAATTTTGGAAGGATCCTTAGGTGCTTAGGGTGGTAGATAGAGCGAAGGGATACATAATCCATTGGTTGATAATCAAGGATTAAAAAAGAAACATAGGAGTATCAAGCAAAAGGGTTGTTTAGTGAAGCTTGTGCTTGGAGAAGATGCCAATATGCATGAGGTAGTGGGATCCATCATCACAAGCAATTGTTTGTTATTTCTTTGGACGAAGGATGAACATGTAGACTTTGAAAGTGTGTGCATATTAGGCTTGGGTTCCATTTGTAGGGTACATGTTGAAGTTTTATATCGTTGCATGAGGTAGGAAAAGGTTTATATTTCAATATACAGAGGATTCAAAGAGGGTTTTGCCAAATTCATGGAAATGGGATTCCACTCCATTTTTCTTGAAATAGTGGACACCCTTATTTGGTGCTTTCTTTGAGAGAGTGGATTTTACACCCGAATGTGTGCAATTATCGGGATTTCCACTTGAGTTTCGATTTCTAGAGGTGATGAAGGAAATTGGAGGTGATCTTGGAAGGTTCATTGAAGTGGATATGTGTTTTCTTAAATTAGGTACTATGTATATGCATAATATTTTAGTAGGGATAGACCCAATGGAAGTTCTAGAAGTTGAAATGACCTTGTAGAAGGGAAGACACTCTATTTCTTAGTCATTGGACTATGTTGGGATCCATTTTAGACATGCAAGATGCCATTGTTATGGAAATTTGACATCGAACCATGGTTTTCCTTTTCAGAAAAGGGAATGGATTGGGAAGGATCCTTCTGTGGGGTATGCAAAAGTATTTAACAAGTTGTTGAAGGGTCGATTAGAGGAAAATATACCCATTACTAAAAAGAAAGTGATAGAGAAAGAAATTATTAGAGGGTCGGTTGGTAGAGTTGAGGAAGTTTATGATTTGGGGGTTATCAGTGAAAACATTGGTTTAGTTTCTCAGGAGACTTCGTCGGAGCCAATTGAAGCAAATGGAGCCCATCATTGATAGTCCATTAGTTTTGATCCCATCATAGGAAGAACTTGGTAAGTCTATTAAATACCTTCTTCCTTTAAACTTATATTCTCCTTTCAAAAATGGCATATATTTGGGTTCTTATCACTTTGTGGATTTGGATTATGTGGTCAATAAAGGTAGAGGTTTACCTATTTGGGGGTTAATGTTGTAAAGGATCATTCTCAGTTGATTATTGGGAACATGGATATATCTGTGGGGGAGCTTAAGTTAGATGGTGTTTTTTTAGCTAGGTGGGATACAAGAGGTTTAGAGGTTGGAGGGATTTCAAATTGTATTGAATGAATATCAGATGATCTCCCCAAATACAACTTGAGGCCTAGGAAAGAGTTCCTTGGCGATGCAAAGGGGAACACTGATGAAGATACAATCACTCTATTGCACAAGATAAGGCCTATTGTAAAGTTTTGTTTGGTAAGCAACAATATTAGTTTGGGGTTATTTGAGAAAATAATACCCCTGTGGTGGGTGGACCATGATCTATCTTTCATTGAATTGTCCTATTTTTCTCTAACATCTACTCTTTTTATTCATGTTTGGGAATAGTGTTATTTTCCCAAGAATGGGTAAAGAGTATATTGTCATAGACATCCATGGCCCCTTCAATGAAAATTCATATTATTGGGAGAATAACTTCAAGATGGATTGGATTAGACAATCAAATCTCATCCTAGGAGGGAATATCAATTTCTCTCCGGGGAGGTGTAAAATATGGGGTTGTGCAACTTACATTGACACTTTGATTGATTTATTTATTAGGAGGTTTGAAGATGTTGGTTTATATGATATAGAACCTACAAAGTTGAGGCCAACCTAGAGTAATAAGCAAGTGGAGGAGGAGAGAATTCCAAAAAGGTTATATAGGTTCCTTGTGTTAGAAGTAGTTATTAACAATTAGGAAAGAAGAGGTAATGGGTTGTTTCAGGAGGTGAATTTGGTCATTTTCCCATGCTCTTAGAACTAGCTTATGTTGGTGGGAACCCTTCAATCCCCTTTAAATTCAATCACAATTGGTTAGAGGAGGATTGTTTTTTTTTAATATGATAAAATATTGTGGGTTCCTTATGAGGGGTCTATAATTCAAGGAAAAATTTAAAAAGGGTTAAGCAAGTAGTAGTGTCTTGAGCACATTTAAAGAAATTTAAAGAAGATAAAGAGATTGTGGTTGTGGAAGTTGAGCTAGATGATATATATCTATAAGAGATGTTTTCTTTCCTTGATGAGGAGTTAGAAAATAAGGTAAAGCAATTGGAACAAAGGAAAAGGAAAATTTTAGATGATAAAGAAGTTTCTTGGAGACTTAAGAGTATATCACTTTGGCTCTCTAAGGGAGATGAAAATACTAAGTATTTTCATCAGTTTGCAAACTATGGGAGGAATGTGTTGAGGCCTCAACCCCCTCACATAATTTTTTCTCCTCATCTTGGAAACCATTCCTATAAGAGAAGAAATTGGGACCCCCCTATTATTCTTTTTGCTACTATCAACTCTCAGACCTCTTGCTTGTAAAATTGCTTTGCTTTGTACTTCACAAATTTCATTTAGACACTTAAAATTAGTTTACTTATTCACCTGACTTGATCGTTTATAAAAAAACTGAGATCTTTGTTGCCCACTTACACATGGCATATTGGCAGGAAATTCACTTTGTCCACCGAAACATGGCATATCATTAGCAAATCCATTTTGCTCGCCAATATCTATGCAGGAAATTCACTTTGTCCACTGACACAGGGCGTATTGACAATGAATCCATTTTGCTCATCGATACATTAGTAGGAAATTCAGGTTGTACATTGACACATGGTATATGGACAAGGCATTTACATCTTGAGGCTCCTCCTAAATTCTTCCAACACAGATCCTTTAATTTCTCTACCCATTGGCCAGGTTCTTTTGATTTTCAATGGTTAAGAATTTCACATTTGATTGGATGATTGATGTCTAATTTCCTACTAATTTTGAGCTATGTCATGTTACATAATTGATTGCGTGTGATAATAAGCCTGGGAAGTTTGTTGTGTCCCAAACATATTCGTTTCGCCTATTATATCCACATGTGTTTTGCGCCTCTTGCTTCCTTGATTAACCATGACCATGAAAGTGACATTTATTGTTATGTAGGTTGTTTGTAACATCTATAAGACATAGGTTGGATCTGAATTGCATCTGCAAGAAGAATTGGTACTCCTATCACATAATCAATATCAAGTACTCCAAACGTCAGTTGGATGTTTTCAAGAGATAATATTTCTCAGCCACTAATGGATGACCTCAGTTCAAATGAAGCAGTGGAAAGAATAGAGCTTGGAATTTTATTAAAAATGCCTTTGCTTGAAATTTTGGGTATTGGTTCAAGCATAATTTTCACCTCTGAAACATGCCAACTACATGTTTTGCGGGATTACGAATCCAACACCATTGATAATATTGAAATTTGAGGTCCATAAGTGCCAAAATGATTACCATGGATTTTCCATCAAGCGACCCTCATTAACTGTGAATTTTCTATTACACATGAATGAATCGACAAATCCTCTCACTAGAAATCTCTCCCCATTCTCTCCGCATTGCAAAAACCAACACCTCAACCAGAATTCATATGAGGAAGTTATGGACCTTTGAAGTTAGGTTAGGTTACGTTAAAACCCCTCATTTGACATCGTTAAGTGTCTTTAATCCATGCCACCATGCAATATTATATTAAAAAATGTTTTTTTTAATGAAAATTATTTTGAAATATTTAAATATTTTAAAAAAGTTAAATTTAAATAATATAAAAAATATGTTTTTAAAACAAAGTTTATATAAAATAATATAAAAAGGGGAAGATTCATTATTCATAGGGTTTAAAAAAATGGTCTAAAATGTTGTTAAGACATAAATGTATAAACCCTGATTTGGGTTCCCACTAAAGGAAGCATGCCAAGCTCTAGGAAACATGAGACCATGTGTCTGGCGGGAATGCAAATCCATGCCCCCACTTGGATCCTCCTCAGTGCCCCCTTATGCATACAATTAATATGATTAATTGGGTTATAAATTGGTCAAATTTTGCACTAAAATTGACAGAGATGGACAAGGAAGAAGGCATGACTGAGAAGCTTAGCAAATATTTTTGCACAAGCAAAGGAAGCAATTAATATCTCCTCGACTCTAGTCATACATGGGTTCACCTAGTGATGGAGACAATCCATGGTAAATTCACACAACTACAACTCAATACAACTCCATATAGAACATCGATGCATTCAATTTGTTTTAATGTCAAGGGTATGCAACCCAGGTGCCATCCACTTTCACATTTGGATGGTCCTTAGTGTGATCTAGGTCTTCAATCAAGGGTTAGTGATTGAAGGGGTTGGAGCAATTAGATTAGGCACTCATTCTCTTGGCACGCGGATGATAGTGACTGCAGGTGTGAAGAGAAGAATAAAGGTTGAGCTGGAGGTAGAGGGATATTCCCATGACCACGCTTTCCATTCCCTCAGGCTCAACATGATGCAATTGGGGAAACAAAGTCTTCACTACTCACACCCCTCCAACAACTAGAGAAGATTTGGACATTTTGGAAGCAAATGTTCATCAGGAAAGACAAACAACCCCAGAAAATGAGGTTGATGCTACAATTGTGGCTTGGATCCCAGACATTAAGTTTTCATGGTCATGGGAGACAAAGTACTATAGAAAAAATGATCTATATTGACACATGAAGTCATTACTGGGAAAAGCTATAATAGATAAGCTGACATCCTTCGATGATCTTTCCATACAACTGGAGTACATCCAATTGCAGATCAAAGAACTTGACAATAAATTATCCATCGTGTCAAAAAGAACCATAAGTCTCAACTTCAGAGACTCCAACGAAGAAAATCCTTAGGTGGGGACAATGTCCCTTCCCTTCCTACTTAATATTCTATGATTAATCTCTTAGATGGTTGTTTTTTGCACATATTTTGTAGCCATATTGTAAAGCATATGATAAATACTAGACAGATAGGTCCCAAGGATACTAGATGGATTGGTCTTAGAGACAACTTCTTTTTGTTTATTATTCTCGGGCCATAAGCCTAAAGAAACAAATGTTTTGTTAATGTTCCAATATCCTAGGTGGCAGGCCAACAAAAAAACAATTGTAATTTTGTCAGTAATATATTAATGTAGTTAGTTAGCTTAAATAAAAAAGACATATATGTATAAAGGATTTACATTTTTTTTTAGAGACATGAGGTGGCAAAGGGGAGGGGCCCATAAAACAGTGAAAAAAATCAGATTCTCCATTACAAATCTGTTACAAGGTAAAAACGTCAAAATAACAATTCTGGGAAAAACAATTCATAAAATTGTTGATATCTGCAAAAATATTTGAATGTTTGCAAAAGGGCTTTACAGTAAGCCTAATTGGCATCTTTAGAAAATGGGTTTTGAACGGTTTCCTGAAATTCTCAACGGTTTGCTTAGAAATGTATCCTGAAGTTCGCCTTCTGTAAACTGACGAAAATGCTTGACTTTATCTTCTTGATCCTTATAGCAAGGATCTGCCAAATTAAGACACGATTTTCCAGTGTTGTTGAATTTACGTCTTCATGCACATGATATCCATGGATTCTCCCAAAATTACCAGAGTTTGTTTCTTCCAAGTATACTAAAATAATCCAAAGATCTGACCAACTGACTATAATGAGAACCTTCGATTTGTAATTCAATTTTCTAGATCATTGTCCATTTTCCAAGCTTTTCTGAAAATCAACGAATATAGCCATTACATAACCAAAATACCATAAAATAAAACATATATAGAATCTATGATTCTGTACTTGTTCTTTTAAAAATAAACTTTAAACAAGCCAGAACGAAATTCATATCTCAAAAAAAAA
Organism: Picea abies; assembly: GCA_900067695.1. Taxonomy (NCBI): domain Eukaryota; kingdom Viridiplantae; phylum Streptophyta; class Pinopsida; order Pinales; family Pinaceae; genus Picea; species Picea abies. Next base: position 18,653 of record CBVK0101876243.1, read on the forward strand.
TATCCTTGAACAAGATACTATTCATGATCCTAATGATTAACAAACAAGACCTTTAATTAACAAAAATTTTGACTCCAGATGCATTGGCTTTTCTATCATATTCTTGTTCTTTACTTCCCAATTTCTCTCTCATATTTACTGATTAAATTTCTATTTTCCATCCAGGTGGGCGGTCTTACAAACATCAACTAGTGCTTTGAATATGGATATGGTTCATGTTCTCATACACATTGGGATTACATGTTTGAATCTTCACAAAGTTTGACCTTGAGAATCTGAGGTAACAACAATTTTAACATGGGAAGACTTAATAATTATATGGGTGCCCAATCACTGTGGTTTCTCCTCTGATCCATACGTTTTCCTGTCCCTAAATTGATCCATCAATAGCACACATATGTAACAAGAACAATGATTCTTCGAGGCTAATCCTGTTTTCAATGGGCATGATACTTGCGAAGATAATGTCGAGACCAAAGTCCATAATGAAGAAATACTAACAATCATTTCGAATAATAAGCAATTCATGTAACAACAAATATCATGACTCTAGTTATGACACACCAAGTCTTTGATTATTCATTTGAGGTCAATTCTGTGGCTCGGTAGTAATCATGACATAGAGCAAACAAAAATCATAAAATAAGAGTTATAGCAAAACTTTAACCGTATAATAATTTTGAACTAGGTGAGATCGGAAGAGCGTCGTGTAGGGAAAGAACAAATATCATGACTCTAGTTATGACACACCAAGTCTTTGATTATTCATTTGAGGTCAATTCTGTGGCTCGGTAGTAATCATGACATAGAGCAAACAAAAATCATAAAATAAGAGTTATAGCAAAACTTTAACCGTATAATAATTTTGAACTAGGAAGTTCTTTCGTCAACATAGAAGTCATTAAAAAATGAATGAAGTCAAAATCTTGTTTGAATTTCATGTTGGAATTCATGAAATTCAAACCGATAAATACGAAAGGAGACAACATCAAGGTCACTCTAAAAGAAATGCAAACCATTCAAATCCAATCAAATCAAAGGGAAATAGATGAGGGATGCAAATAAAACTAAAGGGACCATAATTTGCAATCGAAACATGGTGAAGAATTAGGGGTTTTTTTTATCACCACAACACGACCTTGAATAACCCATTGTTGGAGCTGATTGTCATACTCCATATTGCTAGAGCTCGTTGCCACTAGAATTTCTTCAATAGGAGGTAAGTTAGCAGTTTCAAACTTCACTTGGGTATCCCTTTAGTCTTGAGGCCCCATTTATGAACATGGATTCTTAAGCAAGTGCTCTAAGGTGGTTATGGTTTATTGTTCTATCTTGTGATTTTAGATAGGGATGAACTTCGGCTGGGCTATAGGATCATAAGGATCTAGGGTAGCTAGTGCATATTTGTTGGCCCACCACATTTTATTTTCCTTCCTAACTATCTCAAGGGGTCACAATAGTCCAAGGGCTAAACAATATTGAACCATGAGGGATATTGAATAGTTGTATGTGAGGTGCTAACAGTAGGTGTGCTAGGCACCCCTCTTGGTATAGCTAGATAAATAATGTTTGAAAACTTGAAAGGGGAAAAGGAATATGGCTTAGAATGGGGAGGTCCTCCAACTTGCTGAGGCACACATGATTTTGGCATGATGTTTTTAGCTTCACCCTTCGTTTCTCCTCATAATAGATTTTTTCTTTCCTTCTTAGTTCCAACATCTTCTTCTTCTTTCCCGTTCTTAATTTTCATCTTCTCTTCCTGAGTCTCTTAATTTGTCTCCTTCTGTTATTCTTATTGGGTAGTCTCATTGGCTACTTTTTCCTCTATGGCATTTCTTTCTTTTTATTCCTTTCTTGCCTCCACTTTTTCTCTTCATTTCCTCTGCTTCCTAGTTTTATATCGTCATTTGACACCACATATACCCATGACAACTCATTGACCTCAGTTACATCCCTTTCCCTGCTTGAAGGAGAAAAATACCCCTTTTCCTCCTTAAAAATATCTTTTAAAACCCCATTTTTCCTTATGTACGTGACTCTCCTTAAAGAAAATCATGTACATACGCACCTTGCTAGATAGCAACCCATGTACATGTTTAATTGGCTCAAAAAATAATAAATCTCAATATTTCGGGTGGATTTGATGGGTTACCTAGGTTCCCGACCTCCTGTAGCCCGTTCATAACTACTCCAACTATCAAAAGTGAGTATAAAAGAGAGCCTTGGAATGGAGGAAAAATATATCAAATAAATGCACTCTTATGCTGCCATTTTCCTTATAGCCCTGCAAGTCCCCTTTTCTCCTTGCATACGAGATTGTCATTCCCTGCTTGAAAACCCTTGTTTTCAATATTTGTGTTTCCCCCTATCTTGTTAGGAAGAAAGTTATTGCTTCCTTGGACATGTTGGAAAAAAAAGCTTTGGAGGTTGTACTTGTCATCTTTGGCCTTGGATGGAGGAACTTGGATCCTAGTTTCAGGACTATGTCGCAGTGGTTATAGGTTGTAGCCAACTTTTATGCTTCTATTAATAAAATATCTCTCATTCTCGTCCATTTATATTTGTTGATTCATGCTTTTAATGCGATTGTTTATATTCGTCTTTGAGTCTACTATGGAAATTGAAATGATCATGTCTAGTTAGTTAACATATAGCTACCTATTTGCAGTTGCACACTTCTTTTTTTGGCAAGAGTTTCAGAGGATCATTGTGTAAGAGTTCTGGAGCAAAAGTCCTTGAGCGGGATTGAATTCAAATGTTGGGTTTCAAGTATGTTCTCTTTCCTATCCTTTGAAATTTAGTTACTGCAAGTAGTTATTTTTAATTAATTACCTAGTTTGAGTATGAGAGAAGTCATCCACCCTTTCCTTCTCTTATGCTTCTTAGGCCTTTAGCTCTAATTTTCTCTGCTCTTTTGCCACTATATATTTCATATCTAATTAATGTTCTTTCTTCTCTTCCTCCTCTACCTTATTTTCCTCACTCCCTCTTTGTGTTAAATCTTGTTGCCCCCCTTCCTACATGCTTTTCTCTTTTATTAAGGAGAAGTGGGTGGTGTGGGTTTTTTTGGAGGAATATCTTGGGTCAGGATTCCCATCATCTTCTCAAATTTTTTTGTTTTTTCTTGATAAGGGGACAAAGGTGGACTACAAATATCCCCTTTTTAGTAATTGGGGCATCATGATCAACTCCTAGTCCCAATTCTTTGGGCCTCTCCTCCATAATGAAGGGCTTAGTCTGACCTTGTTTCCCTTTAACCCCATGGATTTCAGTATGGGCATATCCTTCTCATAATTTTGGACTTCTCCTAAGGCAGGTAGCATGATAGTTGTAGATGAAGTTTCTTGCGCCTCCTATACCCTTTAATTGAACCACATCATGCAATTTTTTTCCACAACTTCCTCCTCCTCCTCCTCCTCCTCGTCTTCCTTATTTGGGGCTTCATCATATAGTTTAGAGAATTCCTCATCCTTAGACACTTGTCCATAAAGTATCTTCTCATCACTAAGGAATAACCTCATCCTCCACTATGCCCCCATATTATTCTTTATGAAGTTTTCCTCTATTACATAATTTTTTCTCTTCTTACATAAGGTTGTGAATTTCATCTCTACCTTGGTGACTAGATCATATTTTTGCCTGCAGAAATAAAAATAAGTTGGTACCTATTTCTTGTTAGGATGAGGAGTCTGGACAGATTCAAGTATGGAATTATTTATCTATACACTATCTTCTAATATGGATTTCACTTGTATCCAAGAGTGCATTTTAACTACTTTCTCCTCCAAGGGCCTCTTCTTACGATCATTAGGCCCTGAATTATTTTTTCTCTTTTTTGGCGAGATGGTGAAATTAGGGTTGTACTTTGAGGGATTATCTCGAGGGAAAACAATTCTCTTTAGGATCTATGTATACTCCTTTCCACCCTTATTATCTAAGAAATCATAGCCTCCCATGATAATGGGGATATTTAAAGCAACTCTTCTTCTTGGATTCCAAGAAATGAATATTATCAATTTCAGCCAATTGTTTGACATACTCTAATAAAAAAATTCTCATGGCGAGGAGCTTAGGAATTTTGTATGGAGCACATTCAATTCATTACCTCTTGATCACAATGAAATCCTCTCCTAGGAACTAGTCACCCTTCCTACTATCAACATAGAATTGTAGGTAGGGTTGGAACTCCTTGAGAATTCACGGGATCTTTCTTTTTTTACTATCAAAGGAGTGAAAATGAAGTCGTTTATGAATTTAAACATGGAGGATCCTAGTTCACCCTTATTAACCCATGGTAGCCAGTTAATGTACCTAATGGGTTGTCCATATTTGAACTATTGTATCCCTAGGTGAGATAGAGAGGAGTAATGATAGAATATGAATAGGTACACTAGGTATGAACAAGAATGGAACAACCTGTCAACATTAAAGTTGTCCAATTGATGTTTCATGTTTATAACTATGGCCTTAATGTACTTGAAATAAGGGGTCGAGTGGCCATGGAATAGGTCAAGTATGGCCAACATACTTTCATTTACTAAAGAAGTATCATCCCTTCCTAGGATTAGGGTGAAGAAGGATATGGAATCTTGGACCAAGTTAGGGAAGTTCTTGGTCACGAAGGGAGGAGACACCAATTGAGTAGAGCCTTGGTTGTATAATAATGTTTACAACATGGATTTGTATACTCACATGTAAGGCCCATATACCTATTCCACTATACTTCTGGGGATAGAAATATAGTTCCTATAGAGATTCCCAACATGGTAGAGATGGATTTGGTAGTGATTTGGAAAATCTATGTCTTATCGTTTTTAGACATTACAAATTAGGTGGAAGGGTTGCAGTTTTTGGTATAAAGATCCATGAATTTGGGAAATAGGTAGGTGTCTAGGTAAATGAGTTGTGCCAACTCAAAGGCTCAATAAGGGTCCCTTCCCTATCCCTATACAAATCTGTCATAGGCAACCCCAATTAACTAGTGGGTGCTGGTGGAACTTTGTTTAGGAGTGCCTACCTTGAAAAATTAGTTTATTAAGGATGGTGGATTAAGGGAGGACACACCATTCATTTCTAAGTGATGTATCGTGGATTGAGAAGAGGATTATTTGGAGGGGGTCTTAGCTACTTTTTTTATGGTGGATAACGAAAGATTTAAGAGAGAATTGAAAAAAGTTATAACGGGATATGATTGTAAATTAGTTGGCAAATCCAATTCTTGATTTTGATTAGAGGGTGGAAATTGTAAAAGGTGGCAAGATTCAAATTTGGATGATAATAATAAGAGATAATTTAAGTGTCTTTGATTTTCTAGAGCCACTTTCACTTAAAATTCTCATGTAAAATGAGGCGGGAGAAGAAAATTTTCTAGATTTAATGGCATAAGCTACAAATTTTTTCTTTCATGACAAACATGTGGTAGGTTGGGATAATTAGGAGGGATATGTTCCTTGGGGGTCTCAGTGGAATCCTTTCCTAGGTGGATATCCCAGATTATCTGTGGGTGATATTCTCCTTTTGTAGGGCCACAACCTTTAGCACTAGTGGGGGAAGGTTCTCTGCAAAGGAATACAGGCTATTGATTTGAGATTTTAATTAACTTAATGTGATCTTGTCCATTTGAAGCACATTTATCCCTTTGGGACTCTAACATAATTTTCTCCCTGTAATGCAATTTCAATAATAGATCTAAAAGAGTGGGATACATTTATACCATTCACAACACTTGAGTTCTTTTCATCCCCCAATGGGCCTACGTCCCCACGATAAATTTTGGGCAATTGATCTCTTTTAGTGAGGCCAAAATCTACCATTAACAACACTTAATATTCCATCAACCCTTGATTGGGCTACCTACTACGATGCAATATTGATCATTGATATATTATAGTGGGATGAATATCTATTGTTTGCAACACATCCACTTTTTCTAGGCCTCAATGGGATTGGGCCTCGCAAGAGGTTTTGAGCCATTGATATAAATTGATGGGATGAATATCCACCATTCACGACAATTAGGCTCTTTTTCATTTCTGATGGGGCTACCTCCCATAATGGAATTTAGATCATAGATTTGTGATAGTGGAGTGAAGATCTATCATTCACATTTCTTCGATGGATATCTTCCATTCACAATTCTCTAGCTTCCATTGAACCCCGATTAAGCTACTTTTCATGATGAAATCTACACTGTTAATCAAATATGGTGGGGTGAATATCTGATGTTCATGGAACTTAAGTCCTTTTCATTCCCTAACATAACTTTCTCCCTACGAAGTGATATGGTAAATTAATATCTTTTAGTAGGAAAATGATTTTTCATTTGCAACCCTTTAATTTATTTCGATCCTTGATCAATCTAGCTCCCATGAGAAGATACCAACCATTGATATGTTTTTAGTGGAAGTGTTCCCAGTTGTCCATGATACTTAAAAACCCACACTTGGTAATTTTATGTTCTCAACCATTATTACCATGATTGCATTTCCATGGGGGTTTCTTGTGCAATAGGGTAGATCACAAAGGGTCTAGGGATTCGTCATGGAATTTTTCTTAGGGAGGCCCGGGGGAAACCGAGGCATCCTGGAAATGTAGAACATAAGACCTTAGAGTGTAACTATATATATATGATAGGCATCTATAGGAGGGACAACATCAACTCCTTTTGTGGGATTTATCCTCCTTGCAAGGTGCAACCAAGGATCATATATCTTGGGTGAAACATATTAGTTCCTTATCCATTGGGCATGGAGTCAAAATGTTGGTTATGGACTTCCACAAGAAAGCTCGAAAAGATTAAAGAAATGAAAAATAATAGGGAATGAAAGTTTGGAAAACAAGCTTAGAACCTAAAATACTATAATACAAGGTAGGTTTCCTCTATATCGTCTTCTTCAAGTGATGAAAAATTTGAGGTTCTTACCATTGACATGAAAATATAGCAATTGCCCTTCAAATTTTTCCAAATGGAAAGCATGCAAAATATTTCCATAGGGTTCTTCAATCACATAGGGTCATAGCCACAAGTTATCCAAATTTCCATTCTTTCCAGGTCTAAATCTATTATCAAAGACCTCATTCATATTATGTTGATATCCCTTGAACCTATGATATAGTTGGTTATTATGGTCTTTCACCTCTACCAACTCATTTATCCTTCTTTTGATTTTTTTATTATCTTTCCCACTATATCCTACAATAGTTTCATCATGAGCAACTCTATTTGGATAGGTAGTACTACCTCCATGCCATATAGTAACTCGAAAGGGGATTTTATTGTAGATCTCTTTGTACTAATTATATCTTCCCATAACACATGCCTAAGTTGTGAGTCCCATGCCTTTTTATGTCCACCAAGGTCTTCTTTATGATCTTCATGAGGTCTTTGTTGGAAGATTCCACCAAACCATTACCTTGTAGATAATACTTGGGGAATTCCCCAGGATGATGTTGTATTTTTGGTACAAGGCTACAAATTTCATTGAACTAAAGGATTTGGTGTTATTAGTCACAATTTTTTGAGGGCAGAAAAATTGGGTCAAGATATTTTCCTCTAGGAACCTAATAACATTTTGATTAGTGAATTTCTTGGCGGCGATGGCTTCTACCCATTCGATATAATATTTTTTGGAATTTAAGATCCACCTATGATGTCCACTATAAGGGGGATGCATTTTACCTATGAAATCAAGACCCCATTGCTAGAAAGGAGCTTATAATTGTACAAGTTTTAGCGGTGTGGAAAGGACCCTTTGCCTACCAACAAAGTTTTGACATTCATGGTGATGGGTCTCTATTTTGGACATTTGTGACCATCCTTTTGCCTATGATTAACCTTTTCATTACCAATTTTGTTTCTTGGTCTCAATATAAAGGATTTGAGGTAATTTTAATTGTATTTCTTGATTTCCATTTAATTTCTACCAAATATTAGGAAAATGGTATCATATGTGAATTTGTTTTGATTTTAACATTGGTGGAGGAGGTTTATATATAACCATTTCCTAGATAATATAGATATTATGAGATATTGTGAGCACAAGTAGTGTAATTGGACAATGAAAAAAGTGGACAACAAGATCAAAGATATGGTGCTACATATCCATGTGGTATATGCTCTTGGGGGTTGCTATGAAATCCTTTGAGGATTGTTGTAGAACATGGTTACAACCTCCTGCTTGAGTGCACTTGTATAATTAGTAGCATTGTTGATTAGGCATAATGGTTTAATTTTATCTTCCTATATCCTTGGCATTCAGTCGAGAACTTTGCTTGTGCTATGTGTTAATAAGAAATTATTTAAAAAATACTAAAGAATATTTGGTTCTTGAGTAATTTTAAATTGGGTTTCTTATTAAGATTGGAATAATTTTGTATTAATTAAGGATGATGATTTATGTATAAAAATCTTATTGAAACTAAGACCGGGCTAGATAGAGATGATGGAGACATATTTCTTGAAGTATTGAAGACTTGTTTTGATATAATATAAGGAGCTCTAGTTAATTGGATTTAGCTCAGGTGGTTGGGAGGAATGCTTGTTATCTTCCCCACCCAGGTTCAATTCACACAAGTGACATGTTGAGCTCTTAAAAGAGTATATTATTGTAATGGCTTCAATCCTTGTTGTTGACCATCCTTGTGCCCTAAAGAATCTAGGGTTTTCCCTAGGCTTTGTAACTTTGAAAAAAAAATACAAGGAACTCTAGTTTAGTATTTTCCGTATGTTTTTGTTAGTAATAGCAGGATATATATGCTCATTTAATTATCTTGTATTTTAATTCCAATACCTCTATTATGTTTGGTAGGGATGACTCAACATAATAATAATGTTGTTGTTGTTCACGTCCTTTATATGTTTGTTTATATGATTTGTGTGTGATTGTGTGGTTATTTGTTTTACATTCAAAACTATATTTGTGAGATCCTATGTTTGCTTAATATTGAAAATTAGGAGAGAGTTACTACAATGTGATTTAGTCTTAGACATAATTTTTATATAAATTTTCAAGTGTGTAATTTCTATTTAAATATGTAAGTGTGAGTTTTTAGTTCACAAGTGTGATTTGATTCTGTAATTTGATTTCAACAAGGTGTTAATGCAATTTCCTTTCTTATATTAGAAATGTAATTCCTTCTATGAATTCATTATAGAAACCAACTGTATAAGAGACCTGAGGCCTACGCATATAATGTACAATATCTCACAAATAATTCTATTTCTTGTGTTGATATTTAAATGATTAATTAATTTAATCATTCCTCCTACAATAGGAAGGGTGATTAAAATAACTATCAATTTTGGTGTTGTTGCCGAGGAGATACCAAAGGCACAACATATTATTTCCACTAGTTTAGGAAGAAAACATGACAAGGGGATCAACAAGAGGAATTGTTGACATCATCTTTATTAGCTCTCATACAAAGTGTTCTACATAAAGATTAGGTCATAATAGGATGCATGAATTGAGGTAGATACTCAAGAGGAATATTTCATGATGTAGTAAGAGCCATTAAAACTAACAACCTTGTACAAAAAAATGGTAGCAAGAGAAATATTAGGGGAAAAATCTAGTTCTTGGCTAGGTCACAATAAGAATACAAAGCCTAGTCCCACAATAGTAGCTACAAAACCTAGTTCCACCTCCAAAATTGCTTCTTCATTGGTAGATGAAAAACTCATTCCTTATGCTATAGAATCTATGCAAACAAAAAGTTGGTTAGTGGATAGGAAGAGTCAGAGTCTTAAAGGAACCCAGTCCAAGAACTTGAATTCTCTAAGGGATCTATCTCATGCAAGGAATTGATAGTAAAACAAGGGCCAAATCTTCTAAATCCTCTTTAGATTGGAAATATGGTAGAAGGAAAAGGAGAAGTGTTGGGTATGTGTTATAACCCTAAATTGAATCACACATGCTTACCTGGCATCAGGCCATCTCATATCCCTTCTTTGCCAAA